>PVLD010010302.1:0-71572 GCA_004027595.1 Dinomys branickii
AAATTTGCATGTCTGTATATGGGTCCATACATCTACAATTCGAAGATATCAATGGATAAAGCAACAACTACTGTTGAGACCATATCACCTTGTCTATAGATTAGTTGTGATTGTACTATTTTCTATGATAATGGGTGTCTGTTTGTCAATATGTTTTTGTACTTTTATGTTTCTAAAATAAAATAAAAAAAAAAAAAAAGAGGACATGACTAAGGCCAGGTGCCGCCAGAGTCCTGGGCACTGGCTATGGCCTTTGCAGTCTGCATGTGAGTCTGACCTGGGGCTGACTCCCCTCTGTTCCCCTGGCAACCTGATGAGGAAGCATGATTCTGTTGCTAGGTAACAATGCCTGGTAACAGTGGTCCTGCCTGGTAACAGTGGTCCTCCCTGCTGTGTGGCTGGGACACTAGCAATACACATGGGAGCTAGAGCTGTGGTTGCCCGTGCCAAGACCTTCACAGTGTGGACCCTGGAAAATGAGACAACCTCCACAGGGGCCTGCTGCTCAACGCCCAGGACCCACTGTCCCACACTGGCAATGCCCAGGGTCTGGCTGCCCAGCTGCTTTGCCCAGACCCTCCTTTGTTGCAAGTCCCAAGTCTAGGCATCCACCTCCTTGTCAGCTGGCAGCTCTGGGTTCCTGAATAATGTGGTCCTGAAGGACCTGCATGTCCTCCCTTGATCTCCAGGGTCCCTGGAGCTACCCATGGCTGCCCCCTGCCTGCCACGCAGGGAAGCAGAGATGCTGCTGAGGGGACACAGACAGATGCTTCCAGAGCGGCCACCTAGTGTCCATCTGTAGGTCAGGACAGGCACCAGGTCTCCAGGGCAGTCACAACGAATCTGCTGACACAGGAGCAGCCACGGGAGCGACCAGGGCCCAGGGACTCCTGGGAGCCAGGCACCACCGGGACAGGGCCCCAGAAGCCGCCACACCTGCTGCAGGCCTGGGTTCCCTGTTGTAGGGCTGTTCTGTGCCAAGCACCCCTGGTTGAGGACCCTCCCAACAGTGGCCCCCGGGGGGTCCCAGCCCCAGGCTCACCATCCTTCCCAGCTCCACAGCTCCTGAAGCGGAAGATGGCGGCCCCAGCCAGGGTGTGCTCCATCCTGTCAGCTGGCAGCTCTGGGTTCCTGAATAATGTGGTCTTTTGTTTTCACAGGACATCCACAGGTAAATGCAGGAGACTGGCTTCCTAGGCAATAGGCTCAGCGAAAATGCCAGGGAGAGGGCGCCCACCAGATCCAGGCCAGCCCCAGGCCTGGGTACCACAGCGCATCCAGCAAAGACCCTGTGACCTTCCCACACTGCCTTCAGAACCTAAGATATGGCTTTTCACTTTGCGGAGCCTGCTGGTTTATGACTGTCCCACGTTCCTACACGTGCTGCTGGACACTGGCTCATGGCCACTTTGCCACGATGGCTCATGGCCACAATGATGGGCCGAGCTCTTGCAATGCCTGCTGAGGCCTTTCTACTGGGATGCGGCTCATGGACGGGCCAAGGCTGGGTCACCCCACCCACAGGAGGCCCAGCACCTCCTTCCTGTGGATACTCAGTCACCTGGGACCCACTGCCTGGCACACAGCTTGTGGATCTGAGGGAACACTGTGACACCAGTCTGATTTCTAACTGGGGACTGCGGAGCCATCCCACTTTCCTGCTCAGTGGAAAGCAGGGCGGGCCAGGTACAGACACCCCTCCTGGAACAGGATGCACATTCTGCTCTTGGGCACAGGCCCATGTTCATACTAGACGTGTGTCCCCAGGCTGAGGCCCAGGCTCCGGGGTCCCTACCACCTGGCGGACCACAGGAGCCACCAACCCCAAATCCAAATGCTCCACTGGGTGACTGCAAGCCAGACGGAACCCTTCAGGCTCCTAAAGAATCACCGAGCACTGCCTGGCACTCTGTGAGGCAGGCTGGGCAGCAGAATGGGCTCCTTATGACCCCTGTAGGCTAAGGGGATTTAGAGACCAGGCAAGCACAGGACCTGGGGTTGCCTCTGGAAGAGGGGCAAGTGTGAGGAGGGTCGTCAGTGGTGGAGGGGGCCAAGCACAGCAACCTGCAGGATCGGCGTCGGGAGGGGGGCCTTCCTGTTAGTGCTGCTGCCTCCCCTCCACGGGGCCATCTGGCCAGCACTCCTAGCAGAAGCCTGGTTCAAACTCATGCTCTGGACACGTCCTGAGCATGGGACCCCACTGACACGCGCAGGACTCCCAAGACCCTGGTAGCAAAAGTGGAGGGCAGGAGGGCCGCTGCAAAGGCAGAGGCTCTGGGATCAGGACCACCTCTACCATGTCCAGTCCTGGAGCGGTTCCAGGTCAGCCCAAAAGAAACGCAATCCTGTGGCATCACGGACATTATCAGGACAACAGGGACACTGGAACAGGGCGTGTTGGTCAGAGCACAGGCAGAACTGTCACAGACTCCCGGGGTGTGGTGTTGACACTGTAACTGCAGGATGCTGGCCCTTAGAGATGGCACAGATGCGGGGTCTGGATGCTGCGACTCACTTGAGAAAAAATGTGTGTATGAACATGGGAGTGTGTGCCCGTGAGCAGAGTGCACACACAGACATGTGCGTATTCCCATGTGTGCACGTGTTTCATGCACGTGAATATGTACATGCAGACTTCTACCCATAGCTGAGTGTGTGTGCACATGTGTACATGGTTGTATACACAGCTAGATGCACGTGTGTGTGTGTGTGTGTGTGGACACAGACCTGAACTGGAAACATCAGAAGTGCCCAGAGAAATGTGGCAAATGGTACCACCTTCCAAACTGAGCACTCCCAGCCCCTTAGCACCCCATGTCTGCATAGGCAGATATGGAGAAGTTGTTGGTGACGTGATCTAGAGGTTTCTTCCATACCCCAGGGATCACATGGGCATCATTGCAGCCAGGCCTTCAAAACCACCTGGCAGGGAGCCTAGGCAGCTGGTGAGGCTGGGTGTGCCAGTCCTGAACTAAACACTGTGACAGGGAGGGCTGATGGTGGGCGCAGTGGGGCCAGCACAGATTCCCCCATGTCGCCTACTTGACGCTGTAATTTATCATCACTTACACGGAAAAGAAGATGCAGAGGCTTTGCACCACCTGTGGACTCCAGGAAATCACCCACACCCAGTCCACGACAGCAGGGACAACTACAGATTCCTTTAAGAACCAAACAGGACACAAAACTGACACCAAAAATGAGTAAACTGAGAAAGAAATCAGGAAAACAATTCCATTCACAATAGCTTCAGGAAACAAAACCAAAAAACATAGGAAATCAATCTGCCAAACAGAAGAAAGGCTGCTGCTACGGAAAGGACACACTGAAGTGGGACAAGGAAGAAGACACAGAAGACAGGAAGACCCGTGTTTACAGGCCGCACGATTAATGCGGTGAAAGCTGCCATCAAGAGAACTAGAGTCACACAATCTGCATCCAAGTTTCAGTGACAGCCTGCACAGAAGTCGAAGAAACAATCCCTAATTCACATGTAAATACAAGAGACACAGATCTAAAGCAACCATGAGGAAAAACACATGTGGACTCCAGGAAAAACAACAACAAAAGCAAGGCAGGAGGCATCACAATATCTGACTTCAAATTATACTACAAAGCCACAGTAAAAAAAACAGCATGGCACAAACAGCAACATATGAGGACCAGTGGAACAGAACGGAAGACACCGGAGCAAATCTGTACAACCTTTTGTGTCTGGGCCCAAAAGCACAGGCTGAGGAGACAGCCTCTTCAACAAGCGGCGCTGGGAAACTGGACACCATGCATAGATTAAACTAGATCCCTACCTCTCACCCTGCGTAAAATCAACTCACAGTGCATCAGAGAACTGAAACTTTAGAACTGCTAGAATAGAACATGGGAGAAAAGCCACAGGCACAAGTCCTGCTCAAGACTCCAACCACATAGGAAATGAGAGCGAGACTCAAGTGGGACTACATCGAATCAGTTTCTAGACAGTGAGGGAAACAACCGATGGCCTCTGGGGTGGTAGAAAGTCTTTGCCAGCTGCTCTTCTAACACAGGACTAACATCCAGAGAACATAAAGAACCAAGATAAAATTAATCAGTGGCAAATGAACAGACACTTCTCAAAGGAAGAAACTACAAATGGCAAACAAATGTGTGGTGGCGCACGCCTGTAATCCCAGCACTTGGGAGGCTGAGGCAGGTGGATCGCTGTGAGTTCGAGACCAGCTGGGGCTACAAAGTGAGCTCAAGGCCAGCCTCAACCGCATAGTGAGACCCTGTCTCAAAAAGACCAAAAAAAAAAAAGATTCCATCTCATCCCAGTCAGAATGGGGGCCATCAAGAATTCAAAAAATAATGCCAGCAGGAAGGAACTCTTCACCCTGTTGGTGGGGACAGCGGTATGAGGCTCCCCAAAAACTAAAGCTCAGCCAGGTGTGGTGGTGCATGCCTGTAATCCCAGCACTCAGGCTGCTGAGGCAGGAGGATTGCTATGAGTCCAAGACCAGCCTGGGCTACAAAGTGAGCTCAAGGCCAGCCTGAACTGCATAGCAAGACTCTGTCTCATAAAGGTCCTAGAATCCACCTGAAAGAATAAAGTCGGCATATTAAGGGGACACCTGCAGCCCATATTCATTGTGGCGATATTCACAATAGGAAGTGATACAGACGGCGTGGGTGCCCACCTAGGGGTGGACAAATGAAGAAAACGTGCAAACACACAGTGGAGAGTATTCAGCCTCAAAGAAGAATGAGCTCTGTCACATGCAGAGACCGGAAGGAACCGGAGAGCATCGTGAAGCAAAATCAGCCAAACTCAGAAAGACAAGAACCATGTTTCCCTGATACATGACATCTGAAAAAGACAGCGCAAGAGTAAAGGGAGAGTCAGTGGATCAGAGGCAGGGCGGGAGGAGACAGATGTGCTAAGTACGTATGTATGAAGATACCACATGAAGCCCAATATTTTATAAAGTTAATAGGTACTAAATATATATAATGTATTTTTTAAGCTAAAACGGGGATGGGGATCCAACAATCCCCTCCTCTGTTCTTCTTCCAGGCTGCTTTGGCTCCCCTGGGTCCTGTGAACTCCACATAAATACGATCAGCCTCCAACTACTACCGCCGGGACAGGACGGGCGCCATGCTAGCCTGAGTGGAGGCGGTTGTATGGGGTGTCAGATTTTCCAGCCCACTGTGGGGGGCCTTGCTCTTCATTTGGGTGTTTCTTGACTTCTTTCAATACCGTTCTGTAGTTCTCAGAGTATAAATTTTATAATTTTTTTGCTATATTTATTCCTGGTATTTTATTATTTTTGATACTATTGCAGATAGAGTTTTCCCATTAATTTCTTTTTCTTTTCTATTTAGTTTGTTATTGTTTGTTTTTTGAAACAAGTCTCGCTATGTAATCCAGGCTCACCTCAAACTCGTAGCCATCCTCCCACCTCACCCTCCTGAGTGCTAGGACTACAGACAGGTATGCGCCACCACCACACCAAGCTTAATTTCACTGTTGTCTGGTTCATTACAAGCATACAGAAATACAACTGATTTTTGTATATTTATTGTATGTCCTATAACCTTCCTCAACTTGTTTATTAGTTTTAAGGTTTTCAGGGGGTTTCCCGGGACTTCGCATATACAAGATCTCCTGTACACAGACTGACTGCTTCTCTTCCGGCTTTTCAGTGCTCATTCTCTTGTTTTATCAGCCTGGCTCCAGGGCCTCCCGTAGTGTCACGCAGAAGGACAGAACGGACATCCCACCCTGTTCCTGACCTTGGGGAAGCAGCCGCCTCTTGCCATGAAGTCTGACTTAACTCTTGGTGTTACAATGATGCCCTTTACTGAGCTGATGAAGTTTCCCTCTATTCCTGACTTGTTAAGTGTTTCTCAGTAAGATGCTAGATTTTGTCAGATGCCTAGTCTGGATCTATTGAGGCCACGTGACAGTTTTTTCTTACTCTAGTGACATGATGGGTGGCACTAACTTTCCAGGGACAAACCAACTCTGCATTCCTGGGCTGAACTGCACATGGCCATCACGCATAATCCTATATATGTTGTTGGATTTGCTTTGCTGGTATTTTGTTAGTGAGTTCTTTATGGGCAGTTTTTAGGTTACTAATTCTCTCTGTTCGGTTGTTATACATTTATTAAAATTATTTCTTAGTAAGTCAGCTTGACCGATGTCTTTCTAGGAATGTGGCTACCGCCTTGGTCATCCGGTTGGCTGGTGCACAACTGTTCATAGTCTTGGGTTACAGCGAGATTGAAGGACTTGCTCGTCCCAACTTCAAGGCAATGAGGACTGAGCACCACAGTACAGGGGTAAGGAAAGACATGCGTACTGCAGCAAGGGAACACTGGGAATAAACCCGCTATCTGTGGTCACCTGACCTGAGGCAAGAGTGCCCAGGCCAAACAAAGGGTGCTGGGAAAACTGGAGGGGCACATACAGCAGAATGAGGCCAGATCCCTACCTCACACCACACGCAAAGGCTAACTTAAAACAGGTCAAAGAGCTCAAAATAGAAAACTTTTAGAAGAAAGCATAGGAATAAATCTTGATGACCTTGGATTTGGCAAAGCTTTCTTGGACACAATACTGAAAAGCCTGAGCCACGGAAAAGGGAACGGAGGAAGTAAACTGGACTTCATAAAAGTGTAAACAAAGCTTTTGTGCTTCAGAAAGTGAAATGACAGCCCAAAGAACAGACAGACAAAGCTGAAATCACTCATTCAGTAAAGGACTTGTGTCCAGAATATATAAAGAACTCATCACAACAAGAAAAGAAATCCATGTAAAAGTTAGCAAAGACTCTGAAGAAATATTTTTCCTGAAGATACACAAATCGCCAACAAGTGCATGCGAAGAGGCTCGCAGTCCCCATCACCATGGAAGTGCAAAAACAACCATGAGACATGAACTCACACCCACTGAGATGGCTGGGTTAAAACCCAGATAAGAAGCTGGTCCCGGAGACTCCGTGCACTGGTGAGAGTGCACAATAGTGCACTGCTCTGGAGCACAGCTCGGCAGCTCCTCAGATACCACAGAGCTATCCCCATATCCCAGAGTTCTACTTCAGGCAGACACCCAAGAGAAACGAAAGCATGTGTCCACAAAACCTCTAATTGTGTACACTCACAGTAGCGTTGCTCACCACAGCCCAAAGGTGCAACAACCCAAAATCCAGCAACTGCTGAATGGGTGCACACAACGCAGTCCATCCACACAAAGGAATATTATTCAGTCGTGAACAGGTGGGTGAACCCTGAAAAGGTCACACTGAGGAAAGAAGGCAAGGGACTCATGCTGCATAGCTTCATTCACAGGAAACACCTGGTAGGGATACCTACTCCACAAAGTGTATCAGTGGCCAGGCAGGGCCAGGGCAGGGCCAGCGGAGGGCAAGGGGGGTCAGAGCCAGCGCTAAATGGTTTATAATAAAATCCTCAAAAACCAACTGCAGTTATGCAAGCACACAGCTTTCAACACCCTAAGAACCACTGCATGGTGAGCTTTCAGTGGGTGAACTGCACAGGGAGAGCTTTTCTCAATAAAGCTGTAAAACCACATCACAGTTCCCAAACTGTGTAATCCATAATGCTGCCTAATTTGCATTTATTTGATCTTTAATGAAACCGACTTCTTCACATTTGATGAAAGCGTTTCTTTGACACCTTCCTGTGGATTTTTGAAGCACATTTTCCAAGGAGATGTTTGCCATTTACAAAAAGAGAAACTACAGCTACAGCTGAGACACGGAACCACCCCTGCTGTCAGCATCGCTTTCCGGCCTTGTCCCTGGTGCTCGCTCCTCGAAAAGCACCGTCTTCAGGACTTGGCCTCACTGGCCACCCACAGGCTTGGGAGCCGCACCCTCTGCCCTCCTCTGACTGCTGTGCCCAAGCACAGGCCTTGCAGCCTGTGAGACGACCCAGCTGGCAGGACGGGCCAGCCCCATCTGTCTGCTCAGCTCCACCCAGGCCCATTTTCCTGCCTGGAGGACAGACGCACAGCGCTCTCATGTGGGGGGCCTGCTCCGGGCCCCCCGACGGCGGGGAACCAAGGGGGGCTGGTGCAGCCTCTGTGTAGGCTGCAGCTCAGGAAGGGCCGCTGCACAGTGCGCCCACCGGGCGGCAGGTGCGGGTAGGCACGGAGCAGGGATCCCAGGGCGGTGCTGGGCATGGCCGACCTGGATGGCTGGGGGGACAGCCCCCTCTCTGGGAGTCTGCAGGCCCAGCCAGCACCTGGCATCTCCGTGACATGGGTGTGTGGGCCATCGTGTCTGCGCCTCGTGGGCCCTTCCGGAGTTGGTGCACAGGGCTGGCATTCCTGGCACCCAGAGGCCCTCAGCCCAGAACAGTAACATGTGACTCATGCTTTCCCAGGGCCTCCTGGGATCTGGTGGACCGTGGACATGACTGGTCACCTGCAGCCTTGCCCCTCCCCACTACTGCATCTCTCAGCCTCGAGGGAGAAAAGTGCTTCTCTCAGGGCCCAAGTCACACA
This sequence comes from Dinomys branickii, assembly GCA_004027595.1. NCBI lineage: Eukaryota > Metazoa > Chordata > Mammalia > Rodentia > Dinomyidae > Dinomys > Dinomys branickii. The sequence continues at coordinate 8,513 of PVLD010010302.1, forward strand.
ACACAGGACCTTCCAGGAGCTGGAGTAGGAATCCTGCAGAGGGCCCTGGCCCAGCCCTGTGCGATGGGGCGGGGCCAGTGGTGGTGGCCGGTCTCCAGCTTTGAGCTGGGTCAGCCTTTCAGCCAATGGATGGCCAATTCGTTTTTTAAGGGCTTAACAGTTGCTCATTAACTGGATTTTTTTTCACAGAAGGCTGGAGAGTGAGCCTAACCACCAGGTGCCCATGGGCTTGGGGTCCAGGGTGGGGCTGCCTCTCCAGCTCTCCAGGCTGGGGTCCACCTCTCCCAGGTACTGGACCCTGCTGGGCACATGACCCAAGTCCAAATCCACCACCGCCCCATAGACCCCGGATGGCCTCATAGCAGCCGTATCCCACTCTGGCCCGCACCCTCTGCTTCAGGCCCAGTCCTCAGACACACCTGCAGGTGGCAGGACTCTCCCTTGGCCCCACAGTGGCCTGGCTGTGCTCAGCACCCACCAAGACAGCAGCCGGCTGGCTAGGCAGGAAGGCTCGGCTGGCAGGTGCTGCCAGGGCAGGACGTGCGTGTGGCAGGGACAGGACAGGGGCTCCGTGGCTGTGTGGTCCTATCACAGCCTTGATGACTGCACAATAAAACTCACAGAATTTAACACAGAGAGAGGTACAGGCAGTGAGGTCACACACGTGCAGGGACAGCTACGTCTGGGGGCCAGCACGGCCCGCGTGTGGCTAAGCAGAGCCCGAGAGACGCAGCCTCCTGGATGAGGAAGGTGTGGAGGACCCTGCTCCGGTGCTGCTCCTCCTGGGCCATCCACACCCAGGCTGCCACCATCGGGCTCGTCCAAGCTGTCACCAGCACTGTGGCCTGTGGTGGCCTGGTGCCTGGTCACAAACATGGGCTGCAGCCAGGTGGGGGCACGGAGGGCTGGGGCAGGGCCAGTCACCGCAGGACCTGGGGCTCTGCCTGGCACCAAGGATGGGACCTGCAGGATGGAGGCTTTGCAGCCTCTGCTGGACTGGGGCTGGATCTCAGTGTCACAGGGACAGAGAGGGACCCCCAGGGAGAGCTGCGCAAGGGGTGGGGCAGATCTGGGGGTGACAGGCCACACTAGGAGCCTGGAGAGGCAGGCAGGACCTGGCCTCCAGGAGACCATGCCCACAGGGCCACAAGTGTGGTGTTCAGGTGCCATGGTGTGACCACAAGGTCCTAGAAACTGAGAAGGCAGGGATGGGAAGGAAGCCCTTGGGTGGTGGCCACCAGCCTGAGTCACAGTGGCCTCTGCTGGAGGCAGCCAAGGGAGGTGTTGGGTCCCTACCGACTCACATCCTGAGATCAGACCGGGTCCAGGCAGCCCCTTGCCTCGCTGTATCTTCAGCCTGGAACCGGTCCTGGCTGTTCTTGGGGTGACAGGCTGGCAGGGGGAGGCCCAGACCAGGGCCTCCTTTGTTCTTGACAAACACTGTTATACACATGAGAAGCTGAGAGCAGAGGGAAGCTGAGGTCCAGACACAACCTCCCACCCACAGGAAGTGAGGCCATGCCATATCTCTGTTGCCTGTGGCCTGCCTCAGGCGCCTTGAAGCTTGGCATTGGCCCCCATGGCTGCCCTGCCTCCACCTTGTCTTTCAGCCTGGCTGGACCGGTGCTGCCCACACAAGGACGCCCCTCTCCGCCCCGGTCCTTTTCTGTAAGAAGGGGCCCATGTGTAGCTGTCACTTTATAAGCCTTGTGGAGTCCCAGTGCCACCCCTGGCCTCACAGCCCAAGCTCAGGGCTCCTGGCCCTCTCAAAGCGGCCTGGGTGGGCACCTGCAGGAGAGAACACCTGGGCTTCCCACCTGGTGCAGGCCTGAGGGCTGCTGGGTCCCAGGAAGGGGCTCTGTGCCCTCAAGCACCTCCCCACAGCCGCGGACCTACAGAGCAGCCCCCTAGACACCCCAAAAGAGCACTTGCCAGTGCTTGGAGCCTGAGGGAGGTGAGGGAGAGGGTGCCCCAGGACAGAAGTGCCCATCCCATGCCAGAGGGTGGCAGAGCATCCAGGAGCCACCATGGATTCAGCCTCACGTGGGTGGCACGGGGTTGGCATTCCCTGCGAGGCCTGGAGGAGGCTGTGGGTCCCTATCCATCTGCCCCATGGGGACCCACAGTGATGCCACCACCACGGTACCCACACCACCCCAAGGCCTGGGTCTGGGCCATGTGGGGTATCAGGGTGTATGAGGCACTCCTGTGACTCCAACAGAAACCACAGAGGCCCTGGCCGCTTCTGGAGACAAGGACAGTGGCGGCTCGGGGCCTGGAGGTGGCAGCCCTGGGTGGGGCCTGGGGAGCCACCTGCTGCCCAGCACCAGCCCAAGGCGCCGCTTTCTCGCCAAGCCGCCCTCAGTAGAGGCCCACGCTCTGAGGAAATGAGTTCCCCAGGCCACACCTCGGGCCACTTCCCACCCCCTCGTTGCCAGTTGGAAGGGAGGACGGGCGTGGAGGGGTCAGAGCAGAGGGGTCTGCGCTCGAGGGCAGTCGTGCTGAGAAGCACTCTGCGCAGCTCAGCGCCGGCTCCTCTTCCTATGGACACACCGGGAACACCACACTGCAGGTGCACACGCAGGCATTCGGGAGGGCTGCTGGGTATTTGGAAAATGCCAGGCTCTGCGGGAGGCCCAGGGACAAAATGCCTTTCCCAAACTCTGCTTCTGCCTGCGTCCTGAGGTGCCAGACACGGTGGCAGCAGCCAGGAAAACGCACCCCAAGTCTGCAAACCTGAGGTCCGCAGGGCTCGCAGCGATTGGAGGCCATCCAGTCCCAACGGTGTCAGGCCAGGCGCTGGCCGCCAGGGGGAGCCAGACATCCACCCTCCCCGCCCGGCCGCAGAGCGGGGGTGGTGGCTCCGCGCCCCATCAGAGCTCTGGGGTGGAGACACCAGGGGGTCGGAGAGGAAGCCAGCGACCCGGCCGGCCCTCGCGGTAGGCAGCTGTCCTCCCCTCTGCTCTCTTACACACTGTTACACACAGAGACACCAGCACACATGCAGACACATACACCCGGCAAACACAGGAGGCAGACGGGGAGCCAGACCTCTCTGCAGCCACACTTCCCTGGGTCGCCCCAAGGCCAGGTGGGGTGCCGCCCTGCCCCTCCCTGCAGCGTCCCAGGAGTCCCCTGGGTGCTGCTGGGCTCCGCAGCACAGCTTCACCGGCCAGAGACAGACCAGGACTCCTGGGCCAGCGGCAGCAAGGCTGGGTCCCAGGAGCATACTGTCCTTTCCTCATGCCCAAGCACCTTGCCCAGAGATGCCGTGTCCTGACCTGGGGGCTAAGGCTATGGGAGGGCCAAGAGGTACACCCAGGTCCTCACTGGTATCAGGGCCAGAAGAGGGCCAGAGACACAGGTCCCTGACTTCCAGACGCTGGAAAAGGCAGGATGCAGCGAGACCCAGTCCTGCTTCCAACTGTGAGACTGAGGCTTCGTGGTGTTTGAGCACCGGTGTGTGGCCACTTGTACAGGGGCCACAGGGCACCCACCATGCCATGTGTCTGGTCTGCTCTGCAGGGGCACTTCGCCCATGCTGTCTGCAGCCACTTCTGTCCCTGCCCAGTCCTGCTCCAGGAGGCTTTGCTGTCCAGCCGACCTGCCCTCTGCTGACCCTTCACAAATAAGGTTCTCACCTATTGCCCTTCCTCTCGGTGCCCTTGGTCCCTGGCCCCTCCCCGCATCCCAAGGGTCCTGCCTGACGGTCCTGCCCTAAACTCAAGTCACCCTCAGAGTTTTGCTGCCCCTCCTTGAACTGTTGGCCACAGCATCTCAAACCATGGGAGGCCCAGACCGGCCCTAATCTGTTGTTGACAAACACTCTTATAAAACATGATAAAAACACCCTGGACATGCCAGATTGCCATAAAAGTTTCTAAACATGTCGTTTTCGGTACTTCAGAGGTGTAACTGAGATCTCTGGCGACCAGTTTTCTGTTTGGGGAGCCAAATGTTCTGAAGTATTATGAAAATATACAAGGGGTGATTGAATATACAGCAAATATTTAAAGTTTCTACTACAGGGCTGGGGATATAGCTCAGTGGAATAAGTGCCTGCCTGGCAAGCGCAAGGTCCTGAGTTCAATCCCCGGTACCACAAAGAAAGAAAGAAAAAAGTTTCTACTACAGTAAAAACACACTGCCATGAACCCCTCTCACAGTCCCCCGCTCACTTCCCACACACTCATCCCACCCTCCTGGCCACTTTCTGCAGCAGCTCTGGAGGCCTCGTCCTGGCTGTCTTTAGGAGGTGTGATGACAGACACAGTGACCGCTGGGCTCGGGCTCCACCCAGCAGAAAGGCAGCTTGTAAAACACGACGCTCCATCAGTCCACGTTATTCACCGGCTCTTCTCCCAGGTCAAGACGACCAGGAGACGTAAATGTTTTAAATCCATTCAGGACATCGAGGCAGCCGGGACAGCACAGCTGATGATCCTCAGGAAAGAGGACTCCAGAGCTGCTGCAGGAAGTGGCCAGGACGGTGGGACAAGAGTGTTTCAACTGAAAGGGAAGATTCCAAGAGAGATTCCTGGCAAAGGGTCTTCCACTGTAATAAACTCTTCCACTGTAAACATTCATCCTAATGGTGATCATGCCGCCCACCTCTGAGCACTCTTGCGTCTCCATCTGGAACTCATCTCTGCAGGTCACACCCTGTGCCAGCACCCTACTAACTCTTTCTTCCAGCTGTGTAGCTGATCTGCTAATGCCATTTAGTAAACAAGCTGTGCTTTCCACAGAATTGAAAGGCCACTTCATCCCACAGGCCACACAGTTAATGGGCCGGGCCCCACACAGAGGCGTCCAGACCAAACAGTAAACACGGGCCCAGGCCAGTGGCTAGTGAAGAGCCAGACACACACAGCCCAGGGCAGGGTCCACTGCCCATCTGGGAAGTCACGGCCTTGGCCCTGACAGCCACAGCCACAGGCAGGTGCAGGTATGGAGGAGAGGGAGGAAGCAGCCCACGCATGCGTATCGTGGGCCAGCTGAGTGTGCGGTGTGCAGGGCACTGGGAGCAAGCCAAGAAGTCCCTGAACTTCTGCTGCCCGGGGTGACTGATGCTCCGCCTGCCTCCCTGCACCCTCTGGGCAGTGGGCACCCACACAGGCAACCTTTCCACAGAGCTAAAAGCACTCTGGTTCCAAACACAGTTGGAAACAATCCCCCACTGAGCTCCATGGGATACCCAGTCCTGGGGGAGTCACAAGATGAACATCCATTCGTCCGAAGGTGGACCGTTTATTGGGGGGCAGGCAACCTGCTCCCAGCCCCAGCCTGGCCCAGCCCCAGGATACTCACTCCACTCAGTATCCACCAGACAGGTCCAGGACTGTGCGCCTGCCTCGATGGCTGTGTGCCCCAGGAGAGACAGCGTCCACTGCCTTCCTGACCCTCCACCTCCAGCTGTCATCAGCACCCAGGTCTACGGTCGGGGGGAACTGCAGACAGGGTTAGGTGGATCTCCCTAAAACATCTTCAGCAAAGACGGTGTCCATGGAGTCCCCAGTCATTCAGAAGAGGAGCTGAATGTCCCAGTGCACCCCTCACCAGGCCTGGAGGACAGGGCTTGGCCACCACCTGCCCAAGTGAGGGCCCTGCTGCTAAGGGTGAGAGTTTGGTCACTGCCATGCTTCTCAGAGAGATCTGGGTAGGGCCACAGGGTCCTAAGCAAAGCCACAATTCCTGGCTCTTAGGAGGCCAAACCCCACATGAGCAGGGGCCCGAGCTGGGCCCCTCTGTCAGGACGCAGTCCCTCAGCTGCCGGCCACGGGTGTCGCTGCAGGAAAAGTCAGGGCTGCGACCCAGCTGGGCACCGGGCACCACTGACAGCCCTGAGACCCAGCCCTGAGCAAACTACACATACAGGCCAGGAGGGCCAATTGTGGGTGAGGGGAGAAGCCAGAGAGAGGAACAAGCCAGCCCTGACCCAGTGGGGCCTGGAGGAGCGGCGTCCTCTTGGATCCACTCTGCAGCTGCCCGTCCCCAGGAGAAGTCGTGCTGTGCATATCCAAGCACCTTCCTCACAAGCACAGCAGACAGACACTGCCCCTGCTCCCTCTGACCCAGCTCCTGCTGGGCCGGACTCCTAAGTCACACTCACAAACAACGGCCTCGTCTAGAACAGGCCCAGCAAAGCTCCTGGGCAGGGACCCTGTGGTGGGGAGCTGAGCCTGCAGGCCATCTCCCCTTTACTGCCAACCCCCACCCTGACATCTGCCTTTTACAGCACTCTGGGGGCGGGGAGCACAGCAGGGTCTGAAGACTCGGCAACACCTCCTGCCTGAGACCAGCTGGGCAGCTGGGGCTCTGAGTGTACAAGCAGCAGGCATCAACTGGGCACCCTCAACCCCACCTGTGGGGGCCCAGGAGAGCTGCGTGTCTGTGGGGACCCTGAGTCTGCCCAGCGTCAAATCCTCTGGGCCAAGTCAGCCACACCTGCATCACACGGGAGGGGGGACCCCAGGCAGACAGCAGCACGGAGGCAGGCCAGGAAGACACCCGGCCACTGCCACCATCTTAGAGGCAGGGACCCACCCATCCTTGTCTGTTTGCAGTGACCCCCACCTGCTCTGCCAAGGGGCTCCGGTGAGGATAGGCCCAGGGGACCAGTGGACCATCCTGCAGGCCCTGCATATAGGCAGCTCACTCTGGGCACTGGAGCAGGGATGGCGCAGCACCTAGCATCCTAAGCTCTCGTGAGAACCCTACAGTGAAGGATTAAAACTCAGAGAAGAGCGAACCAAGCTCCCACCACATGCTGGCTTCCTCTCCCATCTGAACAAACAGTGCTCTCCCTAGACGCTCAAGGTCACACGAAATCAAACGTTAAAGGGCGCCTGGGACCCCTCTCAAATGAAAGCGCTGCTGTTATTTTCTTTGGCTAAGCTACCAAGCAAGTCGCACACAAGATGGGCGCTGTGGGAGCGGCCGGCCCTCTGGCCCAGCGAGGCCATCGTGCAGACAGGAAGGACGCAGGGACCCTGGCCCTGGCGTCTCTTGGAGGAGACTTTTGTGCTTAGCGATGGAGCTGAGGGCTGGGCGGGTCAGCGGTGACTCCAGCACTTATGTCCTCAGTCCCCAAGCAGGCAGCGACCGTGTGACAGCTCTGGGCGGGCGCTAGAGACCGCAGGACCTGCAGAGGCCACTGCTTTGACGCGAGACTCAGCAGCTTAGCCGGGAGTGCTGTCTGTGCTCCCCACGGGCACCACCGCCCAGGTTCCTCCTCAGCCCAGCCACGGAGATGAGACATAACACACTGCAGGGTAGTCGGGCAAAACCATGGCCCACCCCGTCCTGGGGAAACTTCCAGATCTACAGCAGGCGAAGGGGCACGTGACTGACATCCACTGGGTCCCAAACATGCCCGAGCCAGGTGTCGCACGTGTCACCAGGGGTCACCGTGCTGAGGGTGGCAGGTACGAGGACAGTGAGGGGTGAAACAGCTGCCCTGTGGCTTCCACCAGGGATCATGCGGCACCAGGCTGAGGCGCATGGAATCCCAGTCACCAGCTCTGGCCACCCCACAGCTGTGTCCCAGGCACAGATGGCACTTGATATGCACGTGGTCAGCTGAGACTGGGTGGCCTAGAGACAGGAAGGGTGGGATCTCTGCCCCAAGGTGTCCCAGCCCAGCAGGGCCCCAGCGTGACCCTGCAGGGCACACGACCCTACCCCATCAAGGAAGGCCTGGCCTTGGTTCTTCTGTAGCCTGGGTCTGCTCTGAAACACAGGGACAGGGCTGGGTGCCAAGGAGACTCCCACACAAGGGTCCCCTGCAGGCCACAGTGGAGCATACTTAGGACAGCAGTGCTGGGAACAGGGCAGGGGAGGCTGCAGGTCCACATCCTGGTTAGAAACCAGGGGGCGTCCCCTGGCCAGCAAGCCCCTCACAGTGGGCCCTCAGGCTGCATGTGAAGGGCAGACACCCAGACCTGCCATCCCCAGTGGGCTCGAGGCTGCCCACACAGGACAGTCAGTGACACCTGTGCATGGCACCCTCACTGTGTCCCCACCGATGCACAGTGTGCCCACTGCATCTCCAACAGTGGACTTTGTTGGAGCCACGTGGAGCCGCCAGGGCTTGCTGGCCACGAACTCCACTGGGTCTGGAGTCCGAGACATCCAAGCCCCCACTGGACCCAGCCTGCATGAAGCATCTGGGCTTGGCCTCCCACAGCTCCTGCCACGCAGGTGGCACTGCTGCCCATCTCCCACTTAGGGGCCCCAGTGGACATGGTCTCTGCCTAGTTCAGGGTTGGGCTGGGCTGGTGTGGGCCTGAGGGGCCAGCAGAGATGGGATCTCTCCCAGGGTGGTCTCTGCTTAGACCACCCAGACCCCCATAGCTGCCACTCCACATTCCTGGGCTTCCAAAGGCCCAGGCAGCCACCCACGCTCCCCCCGCTGCCTCTGGCTGCATTGGTCACTGAGAGTGAACCCAGCCCACCCCAGGAGCCACCCAGCCCCCTCCTCTGGAGGCCGGGGACACCAGCTCTGCTCCCACAGACCAGGCATGAGGGCAGCAGGACACCCAGGTGGAGTGGAACCCAAGCTCGGGCCCCACACACAGTCAGCAAAGAGGCTAGGGCCCTTCTGGTGGGCCTCAAGGGCAGGCGCTAGGGCAGGGCAGTGGGGACAGCGGCAGCTGAGGGTCCATGCCGCCTCATCCCAGCTCAGAACCAGAGCTGGCTCTGAGTGACACTGGCAATGGGGACAGCACCTGGTGAAGGGAAAGCCCAGAATCTCAGAGAAATGCAGGTCACCGTCCCTCACAGAGCCGCTGCTCAGCACCCACTGTGACCCACAGACCCAGACCGGCCACTAGGGATCTCTGCCAGGGATGGGGGTTGGGAGCTCCAGCCTAGGATGGCGGGAGGACAGGCAGGGGGCAGTGACTGGGGACCGGAACTGGAGCCTCTGGGACCTCACCTCAACAGCAGAGGAGGGAACACGGGGGCAGGTGTGGGAGCGTGCATAGAGGGGGGACAGCTAAGGAGCAAGTGCAGGAATGAGGGAATTCGTGACCGAGCGCAGAGTTAATGAATGACTGTGGCTAAGGAGGGGAATGAAGTGAATTTGTGAATGAGGGTGGCACTGAATGAACCAGCAGCAGACTGAGGAATGAGTGATTCATGGGCAGATACAGGATGAATGAGCTCAGGGGTGTGGAGGTGAAGGAGGCCAGGGCCAGTGCGGAAATGAATGAATGAATGGGTTCATGAGTGCAGGCATGAGCGAGTGAACCCAGGGTCAAGTGCTACAGCAAATGGCCACACCCCAGCTCACACCCCAGCACATCAGCGGTGACTGCCCAACCCTCCCCCTCCCCCGGCCACTGTGCCCTCCTGACGGGACTGAGTCCTGGCTCCCAGGACCCTCACTGTGACCAAGGCAGCACCCTGCGGCCCTTGCTCAGCTTCTGTTCAGGTTGTAAATGAGTCTCAGAAGCATAGGGCTACCCTGAGGTCCCCTCCTGGGTCCTCCAGTCCTCAGACACCACGGGACAGACAGCTGCCCTGCCAGGCACGAGATGGGCATGTGAGTCCTACCAGAGACTCAGTTCAGGGTACTCAGGTTGCCCCCAGAAGCACACGCATCCCCAGGTACGAGCAGTGTTCAGCAGATGAGAGACAATCCCCCCACCCCGTGCTGACCTGGACAGGGTGCTGTGGGCTCTACCCTGTCAGACACACAGGCAGCTGAGGTGGGTGGGCCCCACACCCAGGATAGAGTGCAGGGCACAAGCAAGGTTCTTGTCTCCAGTGGAGATGTGGCAGGCAGTGTCCACCTCAGGCTGGCCCAGTGCAGGGGTCCCAGGGTTCTATGCTGATCCAGGACCCCAACCCCTTTCCCCAGGGCTGGGTTGGATCTGACTCCTACGATGGTCCACAGCCTCACTGTGACTACCTGTCCAGACCTGTGAGGCAGGAACCTGTGGTCTCGGGACTGGCACATGGCAGATCATGGGAGAAAGGGCACAGGGCCCATAGATGGGGGACTGCGGGGCTCCCTCAGACCTGGACAGTACAGAGACGATCACAGTGATGACCATGAATGCAGCCACATCTCCAGGTGCCTGGTACAGTGCCCATCGGAGAAGCTGTGGGCACCATAAGCCTGTAGTTCATAACTACATCTAGAGGGAGGGTGCCCTGACCTGGCCTCATGTCCTTAGAGGACATCTAAGGCCTGGCCTCTCCTGGGATGCTGGAACCCAAAGGCACAGGTGTCACACTAGGCCAGGCAGGGTGGCTGGGAGCCCCAGGGCTGGGCGGGGTGGCCAACCTGGTGTCTGGGCTGGGAGGAAGTAAGAGCACCGCCTCACACCGCACAGCGACCTACACACACCCGTCATTGCAGCTCAGATGCCACCCCAAGGGTGCAGACACCTTCCCAGCCCTGCTCCTGCCTCTCTTGTCCCCACGGAGGAGCAGGGGAGCCAGGGAGGGCCATAGCAACTGACCCTGGGGCTGGCCACATCCTCAAACCCACACATAGCCCCTAGGTTGGCCTCTCCCAGGAAGCACCTGGGCACACTGGAGTGTGGCTCACATTTCTGGGGCATCCACCAGGGAGGCTCCTCCCCCTCAGGGTGTTACAGCTTCAAAGCAGCTGCTGCCCTGGGCGAGCCCTCTGGGTGAGGCCCAATGAGCACCCTGGGTCCTCTCCATTGGTCCAGCCCAGGACCTCGCACAGCTGCCTGGAGATGAGGGCACCGGCTTCTCAGAGGGGCAGCAGGGCCAGGACAGGCCCGTGGCCCACACTTAGAGCCATCTCAGATCTGCCTACACCAGGCCAACTCTGCTCGACCCACATGGTGCCTGGCCACATGCATGGCATTGTCAGGCTGGTGGTGCTGTCCCCAGATGCATTTAATCACAGGCTGCATCAGGACAAGAGGGCTGATGCCCCAGGGTCGACAACCAGGCCCAGCCAACACAGAAACTAAACATCTGGAGGGATTTGCAAGCCACCTTTGCTCTGAGTTGAAGAGGTCAGTACAGCCTGAGGAATGAGTGCAGATGCATCCACCAGAGACCCGCCCCGCATGAGGCCTCACCATCCAGAGGCCTCACCATCCAGAGGCCCGGCCTGCACGCAGCCTCAGCCCACCAGCCATCCTCTGCAGAGCCCGGCTGCGTGCTCAAAGGTACTGCTCCGCTCTTAAATAAAGACCAGTGTGAGTCTTGACTGCAGTGATGCTGAAACCCCAGCATCCTTCCTCCTGTAATTTACTGCAGTCTAAAAATCAAACCTAAGTTCAAATTGAGGCTCAGCCCCTTGTTTCTGGCCAAAAGAGCCCAAGCTCGGGCCCAGTCTGCAGAGCAGTGTACCTCCGGGCCACCGGGGAGGGAAGACACCTGGGGACATCAGACACAGTGGCCCCACGTATCCCAGGGCTGCCACAGGCACCACCAGAGCGTCATACCTGGGCTCCAGCCCTGCCCGCAGGTTCTCCGAGCAACTGGCCAAGCAGGGCCACTACACGGCAGCCACTCAATGAAGGCAGATTTGCTTCCCACCTTACGTCTGCTTGCCAGCAAGGTGCCACACTGTCTCATTGGGAGGACAGCTGGGGTGGACCTTAAGCCAGAGACACTACCACAGGCCAGTGCCAGGCCTGGCAGCTGAGCCCCTGGCTTAATCCCTGGACAGTGTGGATGACCCAGCTGGTCAGGGTCTGCCCTATGCCTCTGACAGTCAGGAGCAGCTGTACTGCCCACTCATGCCAAAATTCCAGATCAAAGCACCCAACAGAAGCATCCCCAGCTGGGGTGACAGGGTGTCCAGCCACAGCCACAGGGACCATGCCACAGATCCCCGCCAGAGTCGGCCCCACATTGGCCAGGGCTGGCCCCTCCCAGGCACACAGCCCCCTGTCAAGTGTGTACAGCATCCGTGGCCGCTGTCCTTGGAGGAAGGACTCACCAGCCCCACCAGTTAATGTTTGACAAAAGCCGAGTCAGGAATTCAGCAACAACAGAGCGGGTCACCCAGCGGCCAGGAGTCCAGGCGGGGCTGGGCTGACCCCAGCCCTGGACTTGTCGAGGAAGGCCAGGGGAGGGCAAGTGCTCTCAGGGCTCACGCCCGTCACCTGAACTCACAGGTGGCACAGGAGGCCACACCATAGCATGCTCAGGTGGCCGCAGCTCACAGAACAGGGTGAGGCTGCAAACTCAAGGTCAGTTAAATTCCCCAAGGTGCAAGGACACAATCTCCAAACTCCACTGGCTCTGCACAGGAGTCACCGAGAGCTCAGAGGTGAGGATGCAGAGCCACATGTCCGCCTCCTGCCACACAGGCCTGTGTAGACAGCCGGCAGCGGGGCACCATCCCTGTCCTTGAGCGACCTAACTCTCAGAGCCTACCTGGTCACCGTGGGAGCTGCGGGCAGCTGGAGTCTCCACTCGGGGTGCCCAGGGCAGAAGCAGAGACGCCCTGGCCCAGCACAGTGGGCAGAAAGCCAGAGCCAGGCTGCCCACTCGTGACTGTGCAAGGCTCCTTTCTCTGGTATCCCTGGGTCACCTCCTGCACAGCAGGCTGGCGGTGAGCAGTCCTCTCCAGGGGGCTACCCCACCCACAGCGCCCTGCTCCAGAAGGTTCCAAGGAGCTGGGGTCCCTGCAGCCAGGCCCCAGGATGGCAGCCCCGCCGATGACCCTGTTGAGAGCAATGACCCTGTGGAGAGCGGAACTGAGAGGGCTGGATTAGCATCTAGAGGGCTCGACCTTTCCAGCCCTCTTTGCATATGACTGAGACCCGGATGGAGGCCTCAGAAGCTGAGAGCCAGAATAAAGGGGGATGTTGTTCCAGGCCTTGAGGCACATGCACCCCCACCCACCCCCACCCCCGCAAGGGCCACTACCTGCTCGAGGGCACCAAGCGCCAAGCTCCCTGCGCACAAGGGGGCTCTCATCCGAGCGACAGGGACTTCAGGTCTTCTATCAGCCTCCCAGCCCAGTGCCCTGACAAGCCATCAGTTAACACTGCTGCTCACAGTGCTGTCCACTGCTGGGCACCAGCCCCAGGCTGACAGCAGCTCTGCAAACACCAGCAGGGTCCAGCGGGGCCCCCAGTGCTCCCTCAGGCCAGCCCCCATTGCTGCATGCGACCTGGTGGGGTGCTATCCCCTGCATCCACTGCCATCGTTCTGCAGAAGCCGGTTCCTGATAAAAGGAGCCACAGTGGCTCCGCCCAGGCCCAGCGCAGGATGTGGGGGAGTGGAATGGGCACAGAGTCCTGGGCAAATCCCTGCAGGGCAGGGCTGGGCTGACTCCAGCCTGCCAGGAGTTTGAGGTTCTAAATGTGGTGTGTGCTTCCTGGATGGCTTGGGTAATTTTAAAAAGTAAAAGTTTAAAACCTCATGAAAATTTCACATCACGTGCAATTAAACATCTCTGCAGCAGGGCAGAATCTGTGGGTGAGACCTCGGAGCCCCCACCAGGTGGGTCAGGACTCCCACACACAGGAGGGGGCAGAGGGGTCTCCGCCTGTTGCCTCCCATCCGTTCCTTTTGTGGATGGAACCACAGGGCCTCCGCACTGAGCTACATTCCCAGTTCTCTTTCCTCTTTGCCTTTTTTCTTTTGAGACAGGATCTCACTAAGTCACTAAGGTGTCCAAGCTGGATTCAAAACCACAATCTTCCTGCCTCAGCCTCCCAGAGTGCTGGGATTACAGAAGTGTGCCTGCAAGCCCAGCTAGCACTGTTTCTTCAAAAGGACAAAGTGCAGGAGGAGCCATATAGCCCAATGACTTGGTATGTGGCCAGGTCAAGGTCAGGTGAAGGGGCAGCAGAGACATGGACATCGAGTCCTTGAGCAGTTGGGTTCCACAGCCATAAACACCACTAAGCCAAGTTACTTTCATAAAAACAAGCAGTCCAGGACTCTTCTCCCTGCACAGTGGGTTCTGTGATGAGACTCAGATGCCTGGCTCCTGTAGCACTGCCAGCGAGGGCTCCGTGGGCTCCTGAATGGGCGGCAGGGCTGACCAGCCCAGCCCTTCAGAGGCCACCATAAGGCTCAGGGCGGTGGCACTGCAGGAAGGGCCATGGCAGGCAGAGCTGGAGTGGGGTGGCGGGATGGCCCGGAGGGCAGTGCAGGTGTCGGGAAGGCAGGACTGTAGCCTAAGACTAGCTGCGGGGGCCAGCGGGAGTCTCAGAGCTGTGCAGCCAGAGCGGGTGGATAGCTGGGCACGAGTCTGAGGAACCAGAGCTAGGGAAGACCCAGGAGGGAGGTACAGGCAGCGGGTGAGCGGCAGGGACACGGGGCAGGGACCCTGTGACAGCACCAAGGGAACCTGGGGGACCTCAGGCCAGGAGAGGAAAGGACGCGCCGGGCTGGCTATGGGCTGACTCCCAGACAGCAGAGGAAGCACCCAAGATGCAGGCATCTGGGCAGTGATCTGGAAGGAAGGGGAAGGAAATCCTCACTGACCAAAGGCCCCACGCAGGGCTCTGAGCTGAGAGCAGAGGGCAAAGGTCGGTCAGATGCTCCGAATAGCTGAGGCCCAGGCAGAGATAAGCACATAAAAGGCTGCGCCTGTCAGAGGAGCAGGGGAGGAAGCTGTGGAGGTCTGGTGTTTGTCCAGGGTCAGGGACGAGCTGGCCACGCTGTCTCCAGCAGGGGCACGGTCAGACAGCAGCATCACAGCTCTGCTGCTGACTGCTCTGAGTCTTGGATTGAAACCCAGTGCAACCCTGCAGACTCAGGGGAACCCAAGGGAGGGCAGGCAGGGCAGGGGGCACAGGACCTCACACTGTTTTGTTTTGGTTTTTTGAAACAGGATGTCACTATGTAGCCCAGGCAGGGTTTGAACTCACAGCCATCCTCCTGCCTCAGAACCCAGGCATGCTGAGTTCTGACCCAAGGCCAGGCCTCCTGAATCTGAGCACAGAAAGCCCTAGGGCCCAGCACGTCTCAGCCACACAGGTGCAAGTTGGTTTCTTCCCAGATGGTTTCTTCTTCGCCTCTCACAGACACCTGAGGGGCCGAGGAGACAGGCGGAGGCTGGGGGAGCAGGGGGTGCAGCTGTCCATGCCTCTCTTCCTGCTCACGCACCAGCCAGCGTGGGGATCCAGGCACAGGCCACTTGCCCAGTCGGAAACACACAGGTCTCAGGGAGGCCCCATCCCCAAGCTCGGAATGAGATGGACATGTGCCAAGTGCCCACTACACACCCAGGCTGGCCCTGTCGTGGGAGTGCCAGCCAACTCCTCGAGCACACATCTGCGTCTCTCTCCAGAGAGCTCTGTTCTGGACAGCCGAGGGGCGCGCCGACTGTCAGCAGGTTGAGGCGGGGCAGTGCTCGGGCACTAAGGCTGACAGATGCCCCTTGCTCTGTGCCATGCGCCTCTTGCTCCACGACAGAGCCAGCAGTCTCTGTGGACTTGTATGACCGCTGCCCGCTCTGCACAGCCTGGGACGCGGGCCCAGGGGAGGCTCGGGCAGCTGCCCGCCAGGTGTCTGATAGCAAAGGGTTCTGCGATCCCTGCCACCAATCCCTGCAGCCTGCCATCCCCACCTCTTCCTTTCCGAGGGGGAATAGCTGGAAGACAGGGCCACCCCAGGGGCACTGGGAGGGCACTCTGGTCCTGCCAGGCGCAGCGCGGCCTGGAGCCCAGCAAGGGCTCTCGGCGGCTGGGCACCCTCTTCCCTGGGTCTTGCACCCTCCTCCAGTGGGGCTGGAGGCTCTGAAAGCTGCTCTGGGGCTAATGCAGACTGTCTTCTCTCAGCTCCGAGGCCTGGGGTCTACAAGCACAGTCAGGTCACAGGGTTGCAGGGTTGCAGGGCTGGTCCCACCCTCCCCCTTGGGGGTCTCCACATTCCAGGGCACCAGCACGGCCCCCCCTCGCTCCAGCTGTCTCCACCCTGTGTGACCCCGGCTCTACCACTCCCTGGTGAGCAGCCTGTGATCGTGTGGTCACCCAAGACCCAGGAGCACCTCTGCTGTCCCAGATCCCCAGTCCTGTTGGCCCGGCGCGGACGTCTCAGGCCCTGCCCAGGTCCACAGCACATGCAGAAAGAGGAGGGTGTTGGTCTTGTACCCTTAACTCCAGGTCTGTGCAGCCTGCTGCAGGCATCAGATCCTTCCATTCAGAAGGAGGGGTGGGCTGGTAGTTGGAGATCTGTTGCCTCCCTGTCCATGCTCAGCTTCCCTGAGGATTTCACAATGTGCATTTCCATGTGATGACCCCAGCAGCCCAGCCTCCCCTCCTAGGGACTGAGGCCATCCCTACCCGGTGCTCCCCAGTGCTCCCCAGGGTCAGGCTGAGGGACACAACCCAGGGCACATGGAGGCCAGGACCCCTAGCAAGAGGGTCCAGTGGCAAGTCCAGGAAACGTGAGCAGAGGGAGATGACCCCAGAGCTGCAGGGACAGACAGCAGGAAGACCACACAGTGACCACAGGGGCTCCCCACGCCTGGGCTCCTGGCACCTCCACCAGAAGGTGGCACCATACTGCAGGGGCAGCCTGGCTCCAGGCCAGCTGTGCACCTGGTGACGGGTGACTCTACTGCTGTCCCTTGTGGGACCAGGACCAGCTCCAGTTCCCTACCCACAGAGGCGCACCTCTACCCCCACTGCTGTGGCTGTGTGCGGTCCTCGCTCACAGGGTCCCAGGGCTGCAAAGGGGCGAGCTGAGGCTCGGTGGGAGCTGTCTGGACACCTGAGCCAGTGCAGCTATGGGGACGCCTCAGAGGCCACGCAATCAAAGGGGCAGCTCTGTGCCTCCAGAAACACCAGCCCCAACAAGGCCAGTAACAGTGAGAAGAGCAGGTGAAACCCAACATCCAGAGACAGCACTGCAGACAGACACACAGCACAGCAGGAGAAAGGTCCTGAGGGGGACAGCTATCAGCAGCCAGTGGGGCAGGGCCATCACGTACCCCCAGGGACTGGCGCACACCGTGGGACTTGAAAGTGACCCTTCCCACCCCTGCATCAGTGGGACTCCTGAGACCACGGTGCCCAGCCCCAGCTGGACACTTGCACTGCCCTGGAGGCCTCCCTGTCCAGGCCGGGACGGCCGCGCTTGGTGCTGCAGTACCTGGACCCTGATAAGGACCGTGAGAACTGGCGCTGGAGGAAGCCAGTCGGACGGTGCTCCGCCTGCCTGGAGATAACGCCGCTGGCTCCACCGAGCTGCACCCCAGGCCTCACACTGCAGTCACCCAAACACTCGCCAGGGTTGCCTTTTCTCTGTCTAGGAGTGGCAGCAGCCCCTCGCCCAAAGAAAGTGCCTGGAAATGTACACAGAAAACTGGGATTAGAGGTGCACACCTGTAATGCTAGCACTCTGAGAGGCTGAGGCAGGAAGATCACAAGTTCCAGGCCAGTCTGGGCAACTTAACAAGACCTTGTCTTAACATAAAAAAACAAAAAAAGGTCTAGGATATGACTCCGTGCAAAGGTCCAGCATTCAATCCCCAGTACTGCAAATAAAATAAACAAAACAAAATTAAATTAAATCACATAGGAGAAGAGAAGTCCGCAGCTGCGAGGGAGCAGCCAGGTGCAGGTGACTGCCCCTCCCAAGCCTGGCCAGTCATGGGGACAGCGACACTGCCATCCCCACCTTGGAAGAGGTCACAAACAAGGCCTGCCATGGCTGCCTGCTGCTAGGACAAGGGGACCCACAGGTGCAAGGTCCCCTCAAAGGCCCCTCCCTCCCAGCATCACTTTTGCACAGGCCACTTGGGAGTAGGGGCTGTGCCCGCTGGGCCCCATCCCCTCTCCCAGGCCCTGGCCCCCAGCACGCAAGGACAAATGTCTCACCTCACCGTGCTGATGTCACCCAGCCTCTCCACAGGGCCACCCTCCCTAGACCCAGCCACCAGTCAATGGACCAGAGGGAAGGTGTCCCTTTGTGCTCCGCTGGTGCTCTGCATGCTGGTGGCCTCGAGGTCGCGTACAGGGCAGCTTTTCCTGTCCCCTTCGTGTCCCCAGGACAGGAGGAACCACAGTACAGCTCAGCCTCCACCAAGACATCCAGGGCCCTCTCTCCTTGGGGTTGCTGCTTCCAGAAAGCGTCACTCCTGTCCCACATCAGAAACAAACTGTGCTAGGGGTCCTCTGAGGAGGGCCACTGTGATACGGAGACTTCAATCAACAGCTAAGCTTGCTGGCGTGACAGGGCCCGGGGTGCCTGTGAATCTGCTCCACAGAACACTGGGAAATAAGGGCTCCCAGCCATGGTGTCTGGGACTTTAACCCCGCCAACTTCACACCAGCCTCTCATCCCTGCCCAAGACTGAGTTCTGGCCTAGTGTCCTTTCCAAGGTACACCCGGCTCTGTCCCCACCCACAGAGCCTGACCCTTTGGAAACAGTGCCCAGAGTGCCACTGGTCACCACAGCAGGGGCTGGATACCGGCTTTCTCGCGCCTTGGCACAGGGCCCCCCACGCGCCCACAGGGCCCGTCCCAGGAGTGACCTGTCTGCCAGCATGGAATTCCAGGAAGATGCATGGGCTTGCGCACAGGTTCTGGGCTCTAGGGCCCTGGCTGAAGCAGCCGCAGCCGTGCTGGGACTTGCCTGTGCGCAGGAGCTGGGGCAGACGGCCCTCCCGGCCCAGCCTGACTCAGCGCAGCGTGAACTCCCCTGGCAGCCCCTCGCACTCCCCAGGCCCCATCTAACAGATGCCTCTGGGGCAGCTGTCACGGCTCCCACCCAGCAGGCACAAGCTGTGCTCAGGGACAAAACCTAGAGTGGCCGCCAGGGCCTGTAATAGTCCCCCGAGGATGTGGTGTGTGGTGTAAAGACCTGTCCTGAGGATACAACGCAGGCAGGCCAAGGAGATGCGCACCATGGCAGCAGGACAGAGTGGCTCACAAAGGGCCAAGGAGTGAGCCCTGCCCCAGGCTAGGGTCAGAGACAGGTGTAGGATGATGGGGACAGCCCTGGGGGCACAGAGGGGTCTTTGCTCAGGCAACTGGGTGCCAGGGCTCAGGCTGCCCCATCTGAGCTCCCAGCAGCTCCCAGAGGCCCCTGTCTGTGTGACTTTGCATGCTGGCTCCTAAGACTGCTGGAAGGTGGGGCACTCAGAGGACAAGGACCCCACGCCATCAGGATGTGAGGCCCCAGGACCCGAGGAGCCAGGTGAGCTGGCCAGGCACAGAGCTACCAAGCCGGAGGACACTGTAGGTGACCCAGCTGCTCTTGTCCTGAGCAGAGAGGGAGGCCAGCATCACAGAATGTCTCACTGTATGCTCTGACAGGTAAGAGCCCCCAGGGGGAGTGCAGATGTGCAAGGACAGCTGGCATCGTGGAGGCCATGCCCGACATGAGTGCATGCCATGGGGTGATGGCCATCCTCGTGGATGCAGCCCAGGCAAGGGACTGCTCATCAGTCACGCCCAGCTCTGCCCCATCTGGTCCCTACTGACCCCTGAGCACAAGCAGACAGCGGAACTGGGCACAGAGGCCACTGCGGCCACCCTGAGTGATGCATCCTGCCCCCAGGCTGCAGTGGTGGCTCGGAACACTGGGCTGCAGCCCATCTAGGAAGTGCCACATGGGCGAGGGTCTCTACCATGCACCCCGCACCAGGCCTGGAAGGGCTCACTGGCCTGAGCAGTGTCAGAGCCTGATGAGCAGCCTTGGACAGAGAGTGGGGCTGCATGGGGCTCCCTGCCCTGTACACGGGCTGCAGCTCCCTGCCCTGCCCCTTCCAGGCCTTCAGTGGCCCACGGGCTGTCCTGAGGCAGTGGTAGCCCCCACACCATGAGACAGTCAGGCTGTACACCCAAGGACTCCCAGCCCTCCCAAACCTTCCCACAGTCCAGACACAGGCTGACCAGGCACTGTGGTGAAGGAGTAAAGGTAAGTTCAAACATGCATATGTGTGCAGGTGTGTGTGTAGGTGTGGAGGCAGGTGTGCAATCATGTGTGCAGTTGATTGTATGTTTGTACCGGTGTGTACAGGCATGCAGGTGTGTGGATGTATGCAGAAGTAACTGCATGTGTGTACCTGTATGCACAGGTATATGCAGGTATGCACAGATGTGTACCTGTGTGCAGGTGATTATGTTGTGTGCCTGTGTGCACAGGTATGTGACTGTGCAAGTGTGTGTGCAGGTATAGGTGACGGTGCACCATGCATACACACGTGTGCGGGACAGCTGCTTCTCTGTGGACACTGCCCACCAGAAGGGGAGAGTTTGTGTGTACCTTTGCTTGTTGCATATGTGTTGTACTCATGTGTGACTGTATGGGTGTATAACTGTGTGCACACGTAAGCATGCGCTTTTACAGGTGTGTCTGTGCATGTTCATGTGTGAAATGCGCTTTAAGGGGAATGCAAGGAGCCGGGCGGGCATGGCTGAGTCAGTCCCTCTCCTAGGTTTCCTTGGGCAGGAGTCCCCCTCTTCCTTCTCCTCCCTCTCCCCTTCTCCTTTTAAAGTCAAACAAGAGTACCCTGAAAAACAAGTTTTGCTGAAATTCAAAACTATCTTCGAAGTCCTTGCATCTGAATCCTGAAGACTTCCCCTGGGGCAGCCCAGGGACCGGAGCCTATGAGCTCTTATGCCTGCACCCAGGAGGATGGGCACAGTGGGCAGGGGACGCCGCGCCCATGGGGCAGGGACCCACCTCACATGATGCTCCTCGCACTGCACAGGGGGATGGGGCGGGGCAGGTACAGGCAGGCACCATGGGGAAGAGAGCGCAGAAGGCAGGACAGCAGGGTGAGGACACCCACCTAGACACACTGCGCCTCCTACCACGCAGTCCCTCCCCATCCTCCCCACCGGGGCAAGTGTGAGTCCACAAGCAAGGGACCCAGCACGACTGGGGGGGGGGCACAGGGCCATCGCAGCACGGTAGCTCTAGCTCACAGGGCCTGGAGCGGCGCTGCCCCGAGTTTCGCCGAGGGGAAAACACACAGCCATTCAAGAGCATCAGAAGGGAGGGGAACCATCCAACACAAAAGCAAGAGCTTCTCAGGGGTCGAGGGAAGCACAGACAGGAAAGCGTAGGGCCTGGTCAGAAAATGCAAATCAGACAACGGGGCTCTGATCTTTGAGTTCCTCGGTCATTTTCATGGGTTTCCAGAGCAAAGAAGCCGCTGCTGAGGCGAGACTGCACACTTGGCAGCTCTCTCTCAGCGCTCAGGGCGGCCGAGATGCGGGTTCGGCCGCTGGGTCTCCAGGAGCGGCGGGCGTGCTGGGGGAGGGCGGGCAGCGCAGCCCCCGCGGGGCGGCTTCCGGCTTCAACTGCCCGCCCTACAAGGAGCCACATTCCAAGGGACACCTCTCAAGCCAGGCCACTTTCTGAACCATAACCTTCCCTTCAGTCTGCTGCAGCTCAAACCCCTAGGCCGCAAGAGTTCATCCCACTCACGATGTCACGCGCTGTATTTGTCCCACGCGAAGCTAAAATCCATCACCTTTATTTCCTCTCCTCCCGACAAGGAAGCCTCCCAGGCGGCGGGGCGGCCTCGTCTTTGTCACCACCAGACCCTGCGAGGCTCGGGCTGGTGAATCCCTCCACGTGCGGTCGGGCCCTGTCTGTTGGCCACCGCTGTGCAGAGAGGACAGCACCACAGCTAGGACTGGTGGCCCGGAGCGACCTGAGAAGCACGGTCGGCAGGAACCGGCCTGACCCGGAGCCAGCCGAGCCAGCGCAGCGACTCACCCCCCGCGGACGCGCGCATAAAGGAGGAATTATCTGCGCCGGCCAACAGGTGTTTTGCGGCAGACCTGCTTATAAGGTAGTAACTTTTTTAAAGGCCCATTCTGCTATTTAGCCTGGTGACTAAGCCGACCAGAAACAATGAGACAAGTTATTTACCCCCCAGCCTGATCCCCTCCTCCCTCACGTCCTGCCTGCTCCCGCGGCCCAGGCCCGTGGTCGCCGGCTGCGCCAGTGACACCGCCCGGGTGGGGGAGAGGACCCAGCTCCTCTCGGCGGGCTCGCGCCGGCCGGGCCCGCAGCTCCGCGCTTCCTACGGCCTTGCCGGGCCGGGCCGGGCCTGCGGCGGGACCGCCCGGCGGGCTGGGAGTCCCTGCCCACACCACACAGCAAGCTTTGCACCGAGGGGGCGCGTGTGGGTCTGCGTCCACGCGCGGAGCGAAGCCTGGGTCCCCAACCAACAACTTCACAGAGCCGTGCCAGCGGGCAGCGCCGGAACATCAAAAGGACCGCGCAACCCGACACCGCGGGGACCGGCCGGCGTTGCACACAAAGGCCGGAGCCGGCGATGGGAGCCCGGAGCTCGGCCCACGCCACGCGTGGCGCGATCCGCGGCCAGGAAAGGTCCGCGGCCATGAAAAGGTCCCGGGTGCGACCTGCCCAGCGCTGCAGGGCACGAAGCAAGGGAGGAGACACGGGCCACAACGGGACTGGTCAGGCGCGGACCTCTGGCCAGGACCCCGCAGCTCCCACCCGCGACTCCTGGACACGACCCCGCCGTCTTACCTCGCTCCGCGGACGCCGCGTGGGCCCGGAGCAGCAGGACCAGGGCGGCGAGCACGTCCAGGAGGCGGCGCGGCCGGGGCCACCTGCGGGGACAGCAAGGTCAGGGCGCCGCGCCCGCGTCCCGAGCCCCTGCGTGCCGGGACCCCGCACGCCAGGGAGCTCGGAGCCCCCGCATTCCCAGGGCCCCCGAACCCCCGGACCCCGTGCCCCGGCACCTCGGCGCCATCCCGCAGCCGACTCCACGCGGATGCTGCGCCCTGGACGCCGCCTGCCCGCGCTCTGAGCGCCCCGGGGGCGGGGCGAGGCCCCGGAGGGCGGGGCCTGGTGCGAGGGGCGGGGCCTTGGAGGGCGGGGCTGCGGACAGACGCGGGACCCGGCCCGCTGCCCCCGCGGTGCCCAGCCGCGGGCGCCTGTCCACGCGCTGAGGGAACCTGTCCTGCCCCGCACCGGGGCGCCGTGCCTGCTTCCAGGGGCTGCGAGGGGCTCAGGGCCCAACCAGGCCCGGCTCTCGCTCCCTAGGTTCGGTCCGTGCCCTGTCCCGCGGGCTCCTTCCTGCGGGCCAGGCCAGGTGGCCTGAGCCCCCTCGCCGCTGGGTCAGGTCTCTCATGTCCTGCAGAGCGCGCCCACGTGTCCCTCCCGACGCCCTTCCGCTGGGTCGCAGAGGTCCCCGCGCCGCTGCCAACCCTCGGCACCCCGACTTCGCGCTGACCCCAGCTCACCCGGCCCGCCAGCCCCCGCCCCGCCTCCCGCAGCGGGCCCCGCGGATTCTGATCCGCTCGCATCATCCCGCCCCTGCGGCTGGGCCTGGGAGGCCGCGTCCTGCCCAGACCGGCCTGCCGAGTCCTGCCACCCCAGCTGGCCCGCGTCCGTGTTCTGCGCTGAGCGCTGAGCGCCGAACTGGGTCGGGGTGGAGAGCGCGCGGGTCTTTAGGGCGGGCCAGTGGGCTCCAGCACGGAGCCCCGCGTGGGCAGTGGCGTAGAATGCAGGCGTGTACTCGCCTTGTGGAGGCGGCTCCGTGGGGCTGGCACGGGGTCTGCGGGGCGCGGGGGTCTGTGGGCGTCTCTGTGGCCTTGCGTCTGTGCGCCGCGCATGCTATGTTAGAGCATGTGTTTCTGTGACAGTGCAATGTGTGCACGTATGTGAGGTGTTCACACGCGTTTGCTGGGCGTGCCCTGCGTCCCCAGCATGTTACCCTTGTACCTTTCAGGCAGCCCTGTCTCCCTGGCGCCTCCAGGCCCTGTTGCCACCACCCAGCCGACCTGAGTCCTAAGCTGAGGCTGTGAAGCAGCATCCGGGAGCAGAGGTGCGGGCTGGGCCAGTCTGCTGCGGGAGAAGCCCTGGGACGGGTGGGTAGCTCGGGCCAGACACTGCTCTCCCGTTCCAGGCCCCAGCCAGTGAGTCTGTACTTGGGGGACCCGGTGGGGCTACGCAGACCGCGGCCTGGGGGGGTCTTTCCAGACACTCTGAAGATTATTTTTCAAACGGTCTTAGAAGAGATAAAAAATGCTATCAGGAACAGAGCACCAACATGCAGCACCGGGAAGCCCTGGAAGCGTGGCTGTCAGAAACATTCTGTGCACTCGTTCTTCTGCAGTTTCGCCCCACAGAGCCTGCTTCTCTCTCCCGTTAGAGGTCTGTTTATTCACTTATTTGCACACGTAAGATGAGATCACTGCAGGAGAAAAGCACCCAGAAAATACAAACCTGCACCTGAAAATAAGACCCTGGGTTGCACTCAGGTAGCTCCATATCAGCATCTGCCCACATCTCCACGGAGAGCAGGACTCAGTCTATCGTGGGACCACGTCCAGCATTGGCTCGTCCACCACACTGTCACTGAGGCCCTGAACCCTCTGAGAGGGGCAGACCACACCAACTGGCCTCAGAGATAGGTCATCAGGCGGGGACAGGCAGGGTCCCTGAGCACAGACCTGCAGGGCCAGGAGCAGTTGAGTCAGCAGGTGTCGTGGTGGATAGAGGAGAAGCAAGTATGGGACAAAGAGGTGTGTCCAGGGCCAAGGGCAGTTTGGGCAAAGGCCCTGGGGTAGCAAAGAATTGGAATTGTGCTGGGAGTTTCTAGGACTACAGTGGACTCCCTCAAGTCCAAGATCTGCGGGCAGGTGGGGCCAGGAGGATTTCCAGCTGGAAGTAGTGAGAGAGAACACCGCATATAAGTAGATTGAGGTAGAAGAGGCACCCGCAAGTGGGACTGGACCCACATGGAGGCAGACGCAAGGGCAGTGCAGGGCAGCGGCCCTCGGGGGTTCCTTGTGGGCTGTATCCCCAAAGGCCCCACCACAGCTGCAGGGTGCTGCATCTTCCCAGCACCTGTGGCCGTGACTCACTGGGGCGGGGCTGAAGGTGGCATCACTGCCAGGGCTGCGTTTCTCTGCGGTCTCCCATGGCATCAACGTGGAAGGAAACACAGCCCGGGGCCACACCCGCCCTTCCTGCCCACCTGGCTGCTGTCCACCCCCAGCCCGCCCGCCCTTCCTTCCTGACATGGCCACTGTGCCCATTGGAGGGGGTAACCAGGCATTGCCAGGCTAGGCCAGCACGGTCTTTCCTGAGCAGCACACACTGAGGACAACACACAGTGCTACACACACCACACACATGTGTGACACACAACACTCAACCATCCACTTACAACATGCACTAAACCATACTACCCACACACAGCACACCACACACACCATCCACACATGCCACACAAGATGAGATCACGTAGGGGAAAAGCACCCAGAAAATACAGACCTACACCTGGAAATAAGACCCATGTTACACTCAGGTAGCTCTGTATCAGTATACAACACACAAACACCACACACACTGCCCACACACACCACTCATACATACCTGGCACACAACGCACACATCATACACACACTACCCACACACAAACACCACACATACACATATACATCTCACCCACACAAATACCACATACACATATATCATCACATATGCCACACACCACACACACAAAGCCCACGCCACATATACGTCCATACACACACACAGGCAGGCCACACACCACGCACACACAAACACAGATCTAGGTTTGTGGATGTTCAGGGTTGGTGTTACTGCCCCCTGCTAGCACCTGTCCCATCTGGTCTGTGACCCTGGTCCCTGCCCTCAGCCCCATGGCCCACCTGGAGCCCCACCCCTGCCCAGGCCAGAAGCTGGTCCCTGCCACTGCCCTGTGACCGTGTCCAGGACAGCACCTGCCATGGCAGACATGCTGTTCATCCTCGGAGGCAGGAAGTGAGGAGTGGAAAAGTGCAAGTCCCAGCAAAGAAGGTGACTCTGCTCCCTGAACCCCAGGCCCAGGGCAGCCTCAGGCAGGGTTGCGTGTCTCTGAGAATGCCAGGTCCCAGCACCCAGTTCACCTCCCGCCAGCCCTGCACCCAGGCAGATCAAGGCCACTGCAAGGCATGGGCCAGAGCGTGGCCATCCCACTGTGACAAGTCCGGGTGTGGACACCGAGCCCCACCTGACCCACTTCCCATTTCCACCCTGCAGGAGTGACCCTTAATCCTCTGCCACTAGGCTTTATGACAAATGCATGTTACAGATACCTGTCACTCCAGAAATGTACTTTTGTTGTGTCAAATTTGAAAAAGACACATGAAATAGTACTCATGGTTGTTTTTACTCTGTACATATTCTAGCTCTTTCCAAGTCAGTATATGTACATTTACTTAAAGGACTGGTGTGGAAATAGCCCAATTAGTGAGGTCCTCATTACTGAATTTACATTGTTTTCGATCCTTTGCTTAAAAGAGACAGAAACTGTGAGGAAGAATACTTCAGAGCGAAGAGGACATGACACTGTCTGGGGAGAGCACTGCAGAAGCAGCCAGCACTGAGACAGGAAGGAGAAGACAACGGGAAAACAGTTGTGCTCCCGAGAGATGTGGGGCACAGCGACAGATATAACTGGAGTATCAGGGGAGGAAGACAGAGGGAGACCCAGAGACAGGCTGAGAGCAGAGACAGCGCAGATATTTAAAGAACAGTGGAGAACTTTTCAAAATTAATGACAGACAACCACGCATCAAAAAACCTGGAGAACAGTCACCAAGACAAATGTCAAAAGAGTACAGCAAAGGAACAAAATAGGAAAGGAAACTTCTGCATATTATGTTCAAACTGCTGGGAGGGGGAGATAATTTTAAATTATGCAAATTTTTTATTTTATGCAAATATATGCTATAGCTCAGATAAAATGGGCAAATTCCTTGAAAGCCCATATTATCCACATTGCTACAGAAAGAAGTTTCAATCACCAAGTAGCTCTGGGTGTGTCAGAGAAGTTGACTCTTCATTAAAAATCTTCCTAAGAAGAAATCTCACTCAGACATTGTTGACAGTGAAGAGTATAATGCAATTATGAATGAATAATTGCAAAGCTAGAGAAGATCCTTCAGGATGACGGGGACACTTCTGTACTTACCTCTCAAGGACCCTGTTACCTTGATCCTGAAGATACTGCAAGGGGAGGCAACAATCACACACATGAAAACCCCCAACAAGATGTCAGCACACTGAAGTGGCAGAGGAGGAAAAGCACAAGCAGGTTTGACCCAAGGTTGGTTTCAAGTATTAAAATGGGTCAGTGTAATTTATTGCATGAGTACAATAATAGCAAAATAATGGGGTCAGCTCCCTCAGTACAGAAAGAGACTATGACAAATTAAACATCAGAATTCCAACCAACCACCAAACAAGTATTTCTTCAGCCACACAAAGGGCTCTCGTGGAAAGTTTATAGCTTACATTGTGCTTAGTATTGAAATAAAGGTAAAAAATTTGGTTGTATATTAGCAATGAACAATCAGAAACTGAAGCACTAGCCAGAGTAAGAGAAAAGAGCAGGAAATAAGAGGCACGCAAATTAGAAAGTAAGTGAAATTATCCAGGATTGCAGATGACAAGACCTTTTTTTTTTTTTTTTTCCGGGACCGGGGATCGAACTCAGGGCCCTAGTGCTCAGCGGCAAGCACTTAGCCCACTGAGCTGTACCTCCAGCCCTAGATGACAAGACCTTAAACAGTGACCTATGGTTGTTAAGCTCAGTTCATTCCAAATTTGTGTTCGAGCACTGAAAAGTTTGAGAACTGATAGAAGCCTGGTGTGGTGGCGCACGCCTGTAATCCCAGCACTCAGGAGGCTGAAGCAGGAGGATCATTGCAAGTTCGAGGCCAGCATGAGCTACAGAGTGAGTTTAAGGCTAGCCTGAACTGCATAGTGAGACCCTGTCTCAAAAAAACAAAAAGAATTGAACATAGGAAATCATGGAAAACCAAACAATTGATTTTGAGGCCCCAAAATTTCACCTATAAATTCACTTTTCCAGGACTTTAACAAATTTTATAGGGATTTCTCTACTCCACTGAGGTGCTCAGTTTTTCTTTTAACTTTACTGCTGGTGTCACTGACTCTTTGGAGCCATGGTTCCCATATTTTGTGCAAATTAAGTGCAAAAACAAAAGCATAACAATGAACATGTGAACGCACTGACACGAGCACTGTATGGTGTCTGGGCAAGAGTGCTGCTTAGACGGAAGCGCCACCCTTTGTGTCCAAGTGAGACGCGGCCCGTGACTCACTCTTGACCCATAGGTTTTTTTCAAGTCCAATCTCTGGCTCAGCTACCAAGCAAAGTTATGAACCCTGAGCAGATGTGTTTTGAACTTTGCTGTTCAAGTAGTGAAAAGTTCAAGCATGGAGCCATTTGGCAACGAAGATATCAGTGTATGTAGAAACCCCAAAACATTCACCAAAAGACAGCTGGCGTTCAGTAAAGCTATAGGACCCAGAATCCAGATGCAAAATTCAGTTAAGACTCCTATGCACTACAAAAGAGTACCTAAAAAAAGAAATCAAGAAAACAATCTCATTTGCAATCGGTAACAATAAATGAAATTCATGGGAATAAATTTTAACAGAGGCAAAAGATCATATATTGGGAACTATGAAACACTGATTTAAAAACTGAAAAAGACATAAGTAAATGAAAAGGTGCTCTGTGTTCATGGGTGGGAGAAATTAAGATTGTAAAAATGTCCACAGTACTCAAATTCATCTACAGATTCAGTGTAGTTCCTATCAAAATTCCAGGAATATTTTTCACAGAAATAGAAAAAACAATAATGAAGTTCACGCTGAGCCACCAAGACCCCAAATAGCTGGAGCAACTTGAGCCAGAGAAGAACTGAGAAATGGTACTGCCCAACTTCAAGCTCCGTACTGGGGTATTGTGATCAGAACAGCATGCTCTGGAGTAAATACAGACCAGGACAGAGAGCTCTGAAGTCACCCATGTGTCTACAGTCACTTGGTTTTTGGCAAAAACGCCAAGGCCCACCCAGTGGAAAAGGACAATCTCTTCAGTTAATAGTGCCCAGCCCACAGGATAGTGACATGCAAAAGAGTAAAATTAGAATATGTGTCCCACCTTGTACAAAAACCAACTCAAAATGAACTAAAGGCAAGTGAAGGACTGTAATAGTAACTTCCAGAAAAAAAATAAAGGGAAAGCTCCATGGCACTGTCTGGCACAACACTGTCTGGCACAAGTTTTTTAAAAATATGGACCCAAAGTTACAGGCAAGTAAAGCAAACACTGACAAAACGGACATCAAACTGAAAATCTTCTGCATGGCAAAGGCGGCATGGGGCTGGCCCACCTGGTCCCGGTGCTGTCAGGTGACAGGCTCAGGAAGGAGCCAGGGCCAAAGAAGAGGACACCTCACCCCAGTCTTTGCTCCTGGAGACCTGAGCACAGGGACCCAGCCCTGACCACAGCCCCAGGCCCATCCCCCAGAGCCATGAACCCACCACCTGTGGGTGCCCACTGGGACAGAGCCCAGGCTCTGCCTCCTGATGCCTCAGACCCCAGGACCCTGGTGCCTCAGAGGCAATGCAGACCCCACCTCTGTCTAAAGAGAGCCTGTGGCCACAGCTCCTGGGGACCTTCTATAGGTGGCCATTGAGGACAGGGTGCACGGGCTGCGCGGAGTCCAGGACGGAGGACGACCCGCAGTCAGTATGGTCCCTCAGTTCCAAGTGAGGAAGCAGAGAGTACCCTGCGCTCTCCCGTGCTGTGGCACTGAGTGAGCCCAAAGCCTTGGCCCCTGTGGAGCCGCCTGCCTCACTGGAGCCCAGAATGGGCACTGCTCTGCCAGCACAGGCCCCTCCCTGGGCTGGACTGGTTTCGGGGCCACTGCACTGCAGTCATGGAGACTGTGATCAGGTGAGTGTCCTTGCGGATTTTAGTCTGCAGCACTGTTTACTGGTGAGGGACAGCATTGTCCGCTTCCTTGTGAGCGATTCCTCGGTCTTTCCAGTGGCATCTGTCACGCCAGCCATTGTTCCGTGGTGCTACTTGACGTCAGTCTCAGTGTGTGGAATGTCCTCGTGTGTTTCTTGGCGGTGAATGTCTTCTTAGCAGGCCCCAGGCACGCAGCGGTCTGTGTGGCTTCATCACCATCAGCGTGGGTTGTGTGTCCCTGAGTGTGCACATGGGTTCCTGTGGAAAATGTTATCCACATTTGGGATGCCCTGCACTCAGATGGGTGCTGCACTGTGTGTACCTCGTGACACTCCCACGAGGACAAGCATGCAGGAGCATCCCCAGCCTTTGGGAATGGAGGGAAGCGAGCAGCTCCTCCTCGTCCTGGGCTGGGAGGCACTGGCCAGAGCCTGCAAGATGGAGAGGAACAGTGAAGGTGGGGGGAATCAGGCAGGGCCACCCTGCAAGGCACAGCCCCAGGGCCTTCACGGGCTGTATGCACGTGGCCCTGGTGCCATCACCTCTGCCTCAACCCTCTGTCCCTCTAGTTCAGACACGATGGCACGCGATCTCTGGTTGCCATCCCAGCCTGCCCCACACCTCAGTGTCGAGATCTCCCTTTTGACCCCTCGGGGCTGAGGGCATCACCTCTGCTTCCTGTGCCCCCATTGGACTTGGATCCTTGCAGGGCACAGGTGTCTGAATCTACACCTGGAATTCAGTGCCAGAGGCTGAACAACTGCACCTCCCGTGTGCCTTCTACAGCCACCTCTCAGGGTCTCTGGTCTCCACTGCCTGACTGGGCCTTAGGGGCCAGGAAGCCCGGTGTCAGACCAGGCAAGGCTGATATGGTGTGTGTGTGTGTGTGTGTGTGTGTGTGTGTGTGTGTAGGGGGGGTTAAATTGTCGTTCTTCACACACACACATCACAAAAATGATTCCAAATTTAAGAATATTTCTTTTTTTTTTTTTTTTTTTTTTTTTTTTTTTTGCGGTACTGGGGATCAAACTCAGGACCCTGCGCTTGCTAGACCAGCACTTATTCCACTGAGCTATATCCCCAGCCCCTATGATTCCAAATTTGAGAGGAGATTAAGAACCTTCAGACAGAGCCAGGCATCATGTTGTAAACACTCAGGAGGCTGAGGCAGGAGGATCAAAAGTTCAAGGCCAGCCTGGGCTATGTAGTGAGTTCAAGGCCAGCCTGCATTACATGGTGAGGCTCTGTTCCAAAAACCTCCCCCTAAAACCCCGACTTCTAGGGATGCAGATGTGAACAAACGTTTTCAGTAGAACAGGACTTCTGGGGCAGGTTCTAAGAGAAGAGACTGTCAGATGAAGTGCCCTCTTCTGCCTCCAGGTGCCCTGGGGACACAGCATGCTCTGGTTCCCAACTTTGGGGGAGATGGGTGAGGGAAGGACTCTCCATCCCAAGCTGGCAGCTCAGCTGTCTTGCGCAGTGCAGCCCACATTGTTCCAAGGCTCATGGTGCCTGGGGTTTCCCGCCCACCCCCCACCCCTCCCTGGCATTGTCCTCTTTCCTCTCGGCAGGGCCTGCCTCCCCATCTGCTGCCCTCTTCCTGTTTTCTGCCTGGTATTCTCCTCTCCCACCTTTGCCTCCCCCTTGGGATTTCTGTGAAGGAAAAGGAAGGCGTGAACCCACGCCTGGCCTGCGCAGGCCATGGCCCTGTGCCCTTCTCCACAGCCTCAGGACGCCCGCCACATGTCCTGCTGGCTGCCCCAGCTGGCCTCGCGCTTTAGTCTCATCCGCTGCCTGGGGTAACACTGCTGTGCTAGGCCAACAAGCAGGGTCAAAGACTCTGTAGAGTGTATGGTTGGCAGGACAGAGGACTCAACCAGGAAGCTGTCCCTGCCCCATCCTGGGGCCATGTGGTGGCAGGGGCAGCACTGTGGGTGTTGCAGGCCAGGCTGGCAGTGGCAAGGCCCTGTGTCCTCCTTCCTCTGTGCAGTGACTACAGGGATGGCTGTGCGAACGCAACCTTTTGCTCCCATCCTCATAGAGAAGCCACGCTGATGGGAACCCTCTCCCTACGGTGGCCGGGTTGGAACAGAAACATCTGGGTACAGCAGGGATATGGGCACCTTCCACAGAGTTGGATGGCACCAGGCCACTAGGCCTCCCACCTTCCACCTGACACACTGGCTCACCCCAGCTCCTCAGCCATGGACAGGTGGTTTGTCCAGAGAGGATATGAGCCTGGGGCCGGTAGGCAGCCATTGCCCCTGGATGTCCACTCTGCCTGGAGTCTGGAGCAGAGTGTGGCCCCCAGGCTGCAGTGAGTGCACTGGAGGGTGCTTATGCTTGTGTATTCAGGCACATCTCAGCACCTGTGCACCTGCATGTGCTAGAGCATTGCATACGTGATGTGCACTGCATGTGTACAGCTTTCTAACATTAGCTGCAGATCCAACACTTTCTTCTAGAGGCTGAGCCTTTCTCCCCCTAACAGTGATCTTGTTCCCTTCTGGGGGCCACAGAAAGTTCAGGGTTTCCTGGAAGAGGAGAGAGATCAGATTAGCAACATCCACTGACTGAGTCAGGAAGCTGTTCCCAGACCCAGCCCTCAGCCTCATTTCCAGGAACAGTCTCAGGCTCAGCCGACCGAGTGATGTGACACACACACAACGCAAGGCGCCTCTCTGCTGCCCTTCAGAAGTGGCTCAGGTCAAGGCGGCACAGTGACCCTCGGGGCATCACTTACTGTGGTGAGCTGAGGGGCACGATCCGAGAGGAGGTCTCTGAGAATGTCCACATTAGGTGGGAAAGCCCCAGGGTGCATGTATAGGGACACCAAAACACGCTGTGGGAACCAGCAGGTCAGGGAAGCTGGGACACCAGGACGTGGCCACCACCATGGTCTGTTCTCCCTAGACCTCCACCTTCTCTTCGTGCTGAGGTGGAGATAGCTTCAGCTGTTCCTAGGCCAACCCTCACCAACTGGCCACACAAGTCCCACTCTACTGGGGAAAAGAGCAGGAAACCAAGGCCCACCTCCAGGGCCCCAGAGAGGAGTGAACGCTTGACAAGGCATCCCTGCCCCTGTGCTTCTGCTATTGCCCACCAAAGAGCTGTGCTTGTGTGAATTCAAGCCCAGCACCTGGCATTTCTCCCCTAGGACCTGCAAAGCTGAAAAGAAGGATGTAAGATTATCTTGTTTCTGGGTGACTGTTTACATTAAAACCCCAAAGAATACCCAAACATATTATTATAAATCATAGCCGGGGATATAGTTCAGCAGCACAAGCTCCTGCCTGGCAAACGCAAAGTCCTGAGTTTGAGTCCTGGTACCAACAAAAGTAAAAAATAAAATAAATAAATTATAAGAAAACTTAATGAAGCCACTAGATGGAAGGTTAATGTACAAAAGTCAGCTGGATTTCAGTACAGCAGAGGCAAACATATCCCTAAAAAAGAAATAAAGAGAAAGCATATTTGATGTCATTGAATATCAAGTATTTAATAAAAAAACTAAGAAAAAGTTGTATAAGAGCCCTTCAGTGAAAATTATAAAACTTCATTAGATGCACATTTCAAAGGCACAATGGGGAGGTATAGCATAATCGTGGATAGCTGTCAGAGCCTAGGCTATGTAAGGGTTCAATTGCTGACCGTGAATGGCTCTGTTGGAAAACCTCCTATTGACAGTGCTCTGAAGTCAAGATGACACCACAGCTGAGGCAGCCAGGATACAGGCTGCTGACACTCCCTACTCCAGAGCAATAAAGCTGCCAACTTTAGAAATCAAACAGTTTTCTTAACTGGCAAGATACACTGCCTTTGTTTCTTAAAACTGGTTATTTTCTTGGGCTTTTGCCTCTCATGTGGCCTTCCTTTCCTACACCTCCCAAATCTGTGAAAATCCAATAAATACAGTGATCCAGGAGAGTCTTTGTCTCTACTCCCAGAGTTTTTAACCTTCCTTGATGCCCCCAAAACCATACTACTTGTCTTTTTTAAATTTAAGCCTTCACTGTAACTTGTTTTAGGAGGCTGGGACTAGACAGACAGGGCCACATCTCCTCCCAACAACAATTCTCCCAGATCAATGCATTGCTCCAATGCATTTCAATCCCAACAAGGCATTCAGGAGACTCAGGGGGATTGTTTTAATGTGCACCCAGAGAGGAAAGCCCAGGACTCTTCCAAAGCAGAAAGCAGAGGGGAGATTTCCCCACCACACGCCCTTATGAAATTGCAGGAGCTGGGGATATAGCTCAGTGGAATAAGCACTTGCCTAGCAAGCGCAGGGTCCTGAGTTCAATCCCCAGTACCGCCAAAAAAAAAGAAATTGCAGTAGTCAAGGTGACATGAAACTGTCAGGAGTTAGACAAAGAGGATTGGGAGTAGGAGAACCCCCATGTGGTAGAACAGATGGCACTGCAGGGCAGTGGGCTCTTGTAGTGCAGCTGGGAGGAGACAGCTGTGTCATGGAAAAGACAAGGCTACCTCCAATGGATTGATGACTTAGATGTCTAAGTAAAACATTGAGACTGGCAAAATTTTGGCAAATACAATACACAGAGCTCGAATTAGGTTCTCAACAAGTACTAGAAGGTTCACTCAGAAAGGGTATTTTGGGATTTGAAGAAGAGACTGCTGCAAAGGCCAGGGCAGAACTGTAAGAGCAGGCACAGCTGTACAGATGCTGGGTGGTGTTCACATCCGGAACAATCGGTGTTCACCAGGCTGATGAGCTCTGGTCTGAGAACTGGGAGAGTATGCACCCAGCACTGCCCTGCCCCCCAGTTCTGCCCTGCTGCTGTGTCCCCAAAAGCTGCAGGGCAGGGAGCACCAGCGCAGTCCATCTCTCCCACCATGACATGGGGCCCCAGGGGGTGTGGGAGGAGAGAGGGGCTCTGGCCCAGGAGCAGATGTCACCGCAACTTGAGGAACAGTGTTTGTTAGTCACAGGACAGGATGTGGACAGGGAGAGGCTATCTATAACACACGCAGCTGGAACAGGTGAGAGTGTGATGCCCGAAGGACATCCATATCAAGAGTAAGATGAGTAACCCTCAGAAAGCCCAGGACATGGGGCAGGAAACACACATGGCCGGGACAGGGGGGATGAGTGTTTGGGAACCGCAAGCAGGAGAGTATAACATCCTGCTCTGTCCTGGGAGACTTCAGACCTGAGAAGACCGAGAGTGAGAAGCCCTGCCCTGAGGGGATGTGGACATCAGGACAGCCACCTCCGGGAAGGTTTCTGCATTGTCCCCTACCATGTTAACCCATGGCCCTGCAGTGCTGCTCCCAGCCGTGAACTTGTCCTATGACAGGCATGTGTGTGTTCATAGAGCATTGTCCTCAAGTGCAGAACCCAGAACGAGCCCACGTGAGTGTCTTTGAGGCCTCCATACAGTGCAGTGTTCAGCATCTAAACAGTATGTGGCAGTGGCTGTCACTGTGGGGTGTAGTTCTCAACCCATGGCAGGAAGGGACTAGCCCAGACCACACTGAGCAGGCCCCTTACTGTGGCTGAGGAAACCCAAACAGAAGACAGCAGTTTTGAAGCAGGAAGCCACCACAAGGCAGGCAGGAAAGAGAGGGAGATCACACCTTGGTTCCCCTGTGCCCTGGTCCCTCGGCTACTGCCCAAGAGAGGAGAGTCACAGACACACATGCACAGGTCTGTGTGGACCAGGGGCATCACTGATGGGGGCTGGAGGAGTCTGTGCTGTGAGGCCTCAGCAGCTCCGGGTCCAATGTGCCCTCTCTCCCACCTTGAACAATCCTGATGAGCCCAGGAAGGCTGTGTTCAAAATAGCTTCATGTCCCCCAGAGCCAGGGTAGGGGGACCTTGGCAGCAGAATCTTGGGGATGGACAGATGTTCCCAAGCTGAACTCCAGATCCCTAGGACACAGGTCCCTGGAGATAAGCCCAGGCAGACCCAATTGGCTGCCTCCATGAGTGGAGCGGGGCGCAGCCTTCCTCTTCCCAGTTCACTGACAGGGCGGGAGCCAGTGGGGCCCTGCCAGCCTCCTTGATGGGTAGGATTAGGGTCAACTGGGTTCAGGTGGGCTCAGAGGCCCTGAGAACTGAGACATGTCCAAGACCCTGAGACCCACGCTTTGGGTGCAAACTCTTCCTGTGGGCACACAGGGTGCCCAAGTTCCGTCTTTTTCCCTGGGTACTGGGTTTGGTGAGCAGAGGCCATGGCACAAATGGTGAGCCTGGGGCACTCATGGCTGGGTCACAGCACAGCCACCATGCAGAGCTGGGGGTCCATGTGTCCATACATGCGCATGTACTCACCCTTACATGCACTCACAGGCAAGGAGGCAGACAACTGTTCAGCCCCAGCTGGGGCAGGGTCACCTTTCTCTCTGCTCTGAGCATCTGAGAGGGACCTGGCACTGTGTAAGGACAGGTCCTGGTGTCACAAATACAGTTTACAAATTTGCAAACATGGGCCCTGCAAGTGTCAGACTCGGCTATTCCACCTGAAGGAAAAGGAGTAGATCAGAGGCCACGGAGAAGGCCTGGTGCTTGGGAACAGTGGCTTTCCTGGCTCCAAGGCTGGGCTGGGTCCCTCACGTCCCCAGCACACTGCTGGGCTCGTCACCGCACTGAGCACTGTGCTGAGAGGATGCCTTCGGGCAGGGTGACCAGGCCTCTGCCATTGGGCTCTGGACAGGGGAGACTTGCAGGGGACCCTGTACAGCCTGGGGGGAGGGGAGGCCCCAACTCTGCAGTGGCAGCACCTCCCCAACGCCCTGCCCTGTTAGTGAGAGGTCCAGAGCTCCTGCTGTTTGGGACCTCAGTGGGCTGGGCTGTGTTTGAGCAAAGCCCAGCCCTGTGCCTGGGGCCAGGAGGAGGCCTTTAAAGAAGCACAAAGGCAAGATCAGTCACGGCCAGTTACAGGCGGCAACCCAGACAGCCAATTTTAGAACAGCCTGGCCCTTCTCAAGGTCACAGTGACTCCCCAGGCTCGTCAGTGCCAAGTTAGATGCAGATGTCGAGTGCGGGGACCTGCAGCGCCACCCAGGGACCTGCAGCGCCACCCACCGTGCCGGCATTCCTGGCAACCTCTTCACCTCCACATACCAGCTCGGAAACCGGGTCCATGGGGCCAAAGCCAAAGCTCTCCTGCTGGAGGTGCTGGAGGAGCTGTTGGGTGAACGTCCTCCAGTGCCCAGCTTGGGGACAGAGCTGTAGGCGAGGGTCATGCACCCACTTGGGTGCCTGGGCGCCTGTGCAAGTGGCCAGAGAGCTCACAGTGACCCGAGGTGCTGGTCGCCATGGCAGCCGCCCCTGCCTGTGGGCTGCAACTGCCTGGATTCCTTGCATAGCTTGGGTCCTGGGGGCTGGGAGCAGGGACACTCACAAGCATGGTGGCTCCTCCGAACCCAGTGTGTAGCACAGTGCCCGGGTGCTCAGCTCCATCTCTCCGGTCAGTCGCCCTGTGGAGCCACTCCAGGGAGGTGGGTGCAGGAGCCCCAAAGACCTGGAAGAAGTCAGAGGTCTGGGGTAGTAGCCTGCAGATGGGGACATGGGTTTGCACCTGAGCCAGCAAGGCCTGTATCAGTCAGATCCTGCCTGCCAAACAGAGTGGCCCACATGTGGCACACCCGGGTCTCTCAGGAGCAGAGGCTGAGCAGTCTGGGCCTCGCTGGCAGGGCTGGGCACAGGTCAGGCCCAGGGACCCTGGGTGTGGACAGAGAGGTGTGCTGTGCCCTCCACTCAGCATGCTTTCTCTGGACACAGCAGACACTGGGCAGGTGTCCCCTCTGTAGCCACTGGTGCTGGCAGTCTCTGCTCACCTCATTCTCTTCCCCCTTCTCTCTACCCCAGCCCTCTCTGCCTGTCTCAGCCAAGCCAGTGGCCTCATCGCTGGCCCAGCCCCTCTGGGCTGATGGCCTGGGGCAGTATACAGGGCCAGAGCTGGCTGCATGTGGGGCTGTGGCCCTGCCACTATGATTGGTGCAGCTATAGCACCCAGATGGCTGGTTCTGGGCTCCAGGCCACCCTTTGGCTTGGTGGGGGGAGGCAGGTGGGGGAGGACCAGGACCAGGGACCAGAAGAAAGAAGGCAGATGAGGTGCAGCCTGCGGGCCAGGAGGTAGGCAGGAGGGTCTTGGCCATTCCCTCAGGATCCCTGGATGCAGGCCCAGCTCAGGTGTCCACAGAACCCCCTAGGCTCCATGCCTCAGAGCCCAAGTCTTCTGGTAGCATTCCTGAGAAAGTGCACTTCATTCTGGGAAAATGAAACCAGGGAATTAATTCAATCAGGGCTGTGGGCGGATAAACAATAATCAAAAACACCCAGAAGCCCATCCTGGTGTGTGGCAGGCACAGTGCCTCACGCAGAGGTGGAGTTGGTGCACAGTGCTGTCCTCTGTTAGCCTAGGTGGCCAAATGTTTCCACCTGGCTGGCCTGGCCTCATCCTCTGTGGGCCTGGACCCTTGTGGACAGGCATCTGAGCAGGCCTGCAGCACAGGCAGCCCTGTCCCTGGAACGTGGGCAGGCTCCCTGGGCTGAGACAACCACATCGTGGACACAGAGCCATAGCTGAGGGTCATTTCTGCACCTTCTTAGCTTTGCCCCAGGGCTGCCCCTTCCAGGGCTCAGGGGAGCCCCCATCTATGGCTACATGGCTGCCTGGGCTTAGTCCTGGGAGGGCTGAGTGCCCAGTCCCTGGCCATGGAAGGGACCATCCTGCATCCTTTCCTGGGGTGACCAGTGACCCCCACTACCAAGGCAGGGATGTGCGGCTCACAGTGGAGCAGGAAGCATTCTCGGCTGCAGGGCCGGTGGAGGAAGGCATGGAGACCAGCTCTGCAGCATCCGTGGGGAGCCAGCTGGAAATACAGGGAAGAAGGAAAGCCCAGAGCACTGGTTAAACACTGGGACTGCATGTTCTGCCCTGAGCCAAAGGCCTGAACCACACAGAGGGACACAGGAGAAGCGCGGCCCCAAGGGTGGGCGGAGGAGTGTGCAGTGTGACCAGGGGCCGGCTGGGCAGAGCCCCTTGCTGAGACTGTGCAGACCAAGTCTTTCTCCTGAGGTGGACGGGGCCCTCCTGCTCTCCATCATCTTTGGCTCAAACAGCCTGGGTCCAACCATGTGTTTAGGGACCAGTGCCCGCACCAAGGTGCTCCCCAGTAGGGTGCAGTGAACCTGGAGCCAGCACCCCAGCAGCCGGGTCCTGGGTCTGCCCGGGTTCCTCCCCCATCAGGAGGCTCTCGTGGTGGTGGGTGTGCCCAGCTGCTCCTCAGCCGCATTCAGGGTAGCTGGGGGCTGCTCCAGGAGTGGCCTGGACTGGGGTTGGCGTGGTGGACCGAGGTGGACTTGTTTCATCTCATGCCCACCTGCAGAGCACCAGCTCCTGGGCAGTGGCTCCAGCCCCTGATCCTGAGGCCCAGGCATCCCTGTGTCCTTCAAGCTTGGTACCCAGATGGCACCCACAGAGGATCAAGGGCCCATTCCCAGGGTATGCTGGCTCTGGAGCCTGCTTGGTGCTGACCAGAGGTCGAAGAGAGCCTGGCGCTCCTGGGTGCCCCAAGACACTGAGGGGCAGAAGCAGAGGTTGGTGATGGCCCTGGACAGTGTCCTCATCCCAGGGCTACTGGGGCCATCAGAGTCCCAGAAGCCAAGTGGGGCCCAGGGGCTGGGCAGGGAGATACCGGCCTGTGAGGGCGTGGTGAGGCAGAGGCTGCCAGGCCACCTCCAGCAGGCTGGGCAGTCTCATTGGCATCCGGTCCCCTGTGGGGTCCCCACCTGAGCACCCTGAACTGTGTCCTCCTGCGTCCCACCTCTCCCTCGGACTGCTGGCCCTCTGGAGTCTATGTCATCAGGCAGCCCACTCCGGCCCCCAGCACATCCTGCACCCCATTGTCGCCTCCTCCCTGCTCACCCCACACCTCCCGCCACCCCTGCCTCAGTTGCCCTTGTCCCCGCGGGCTGGAGAACCCACCCCACATGTCCCTCTGTGCTGGCACCCTGCCTTCTCTGAGCACCTTGCCCTGTCTGGGGATCTGAGACCACAATGAGCCCATCCATCTCATGCCCACCACAAGCCTGTCGTGTCCACCCAGGCGCCGACAGGGTGCTCAGTGCCCCCAGACAGAGGCCCCAGCCATGTTCCTGTCAGACACAGGACTGTGTGGGACAAAGCTCTGTGGGGGCCAGGCTCCATCACAGGGGACCATGAGGAGGCCATGTCCATACCTCGCAGAGCACGAGAACTCCTAACGTGTGCCTGCCCCACACCCGGAGCAGAGCACACACATCACGAGCCTAGCAGAAACAGCCCCAGGAGGGACATCTCGTGCCCGGGCAGGCTCAGCCTCAGCCCCACCCCAGACAGACGTGTGTGGACCGTGCAGAACTGTCTGACCCGCTGGGTGGCACTCAGGTCTCACGTGGGTCCCAAGGTGACCCTGGCTCCAGCACACTGAAAGCTGGCCCTGCTTGGTGGCTTCTGCTGCCACCAGGGATTGGAGGGCCTGGGAGATGACAGGGTCTCGGGTGTGGAGCTCCAGGCAGGGGTGGGCAGCAGCCAGGTACAGGAAGATCCCACAGCCTGACAGCTGCTGACGCTGGAGGTCAGAGCCAGGGCGAGGCGCCGCGGGGGTGGGAGATCTGCTAGAATGATCTCCCTGCAGTGTTTCAAATTTTTGCATTTCGTAACTTGAGGAGGGGAAAAGTATGGGAAAGAGAAATGCTCTGTTAGTTGGCAAAAAAACACTGATGCTCAGTTCCCCAGACAGCCCCATGAGTTTCGAGCTGTGGGCTTAGGTCCTGGTTGCTGGCTTCTTTGGGGACGACATGGTGGTCAGGAGAGGGGAAGAGGGCCGGGGCTGGGGTCCCTCTGGCTAGTGCCCACTTCTGATCTCCTCTGCTCTGGGCAGCGTCCAAGGTTCATGGTGCGCACTATCCTGCTCTAGATCTCTCCTGCTGGGGGGCCCTGCTCTGCACCCCTAGGCCCCAGAGCTACCACCTGGCCCTCTCCTGGCTGGCAGGCCTGAGGCTCTGAGCTACTCAGCCCCACCTCCCGTCTCAGGGGACAGCGCTCAGTTCCCCCCTGATGTGGCCTGAACCGGTGTCTCCCGCTCACAGACAGTGTTAAGATGCCTGTCCTGGAGGCAGGAGCCGGATGGTTCAGGGTGGTTGCTCTTCACACAAATCACCACCACCCTCAATGAGTGTTTCTGCAGGCCAGGTGCACTGGTTGCCGGGTCTGCTGCTCAGGGCTCCCCTGGGCTCTGACCTGGCTGGGAGTGGTTGCAGATCCTAGGACCACCCTTCTCAGGTCTTTCTGCACCCGGCAGGATTCAGGCCTCTGCCCTGTGGTCTAAGGTCCCCACTTCCTGCCTAGCATCAGGGTTTCTGCTCCTGAAGGCAGCCCCTTGTTCCCTGGCTCCATCTTCAAGCCAGGGGCCCGAGCCAGTCCTCCCAATGCTGCAGGTCCTCTGGTTCAAGCCTGAGGAGGCTCTCTGCCCTCCAGGGTACATGGACAGGGGTGGAGCAAGGCCCAGGGCCAGCAGATACACGGGCGCAGAGGTCTCACAGGTGCTGGGGAAGGAAAACCACAGCTTGCTGCCCTTTGGCATTTTTTTTTTTCTGTACTGGGGATTGAACACAGAGCCTTCACACTGAGCTACATCCCTAGCCCTTTTATTTTGAGACAGGATCTTGATGGGTTCCCCAGGATGCCCTTAAACTTGATGTCCTCCTGACTCAGCCTATCAGAGTGTGGGATTCAGGTGGGCACCACCATGCCCGGCTCAAAGTCTAAGATGCTGCTCCTAGGTACGTGTCCTACAGAAACACCTACCAATCCCCAAGAAGACCTACCCAGCACTGTTAGCAGCAGCCGCACTCCTAGTGCCAGGACCTGGAGACCATTCCACAGTGGGTAGCAGAGCAGTGGCACCAACAGGGTGCAGCAATGACATAACCCCCTGTGTGTGCAGATGTGGCCACATCTCCCAGCGCCGCCAGGCACAGGTAGCAGGCACCAAAACAGGGCTTTAGGAGCCCTGCCCCCATCCCGCCTCCTTTCTGCCCCAGGGCTTCACGCCAGCTCCTGCCCCAGCCCAACAGCATGGAGGGGCCCCTCACTTTGCCTCTGGTCACCTGAACGGGCCACTCTGCTCAGTGACCAGCACACAGTAGGAGTCTGGGAAGCATTTGCTGAGCAAATTAAGGAGGAATGTGGGGGTGGACCTAGGCAGCCGGCCAGGCTGGTGAGTAACAGCCCTGCTGAGTCACAAGTTCCTCTGTGATTGTGTGTTCCAGGCGGATGGAGACTTGTTGGCCTGAGTGAAGCTGCGGGGATTTGGCAAAGGCGTTGAGGAGGAAGCGGCTGGACTCTGACTCACCCAGTCTCTGAGCCCCGGTACAGTGGGGTGCACAGCTCCCCTGGCTCCTGCTCAGCACAGCACAGAAACGAGGTGTGGGTGACACCACAGGTGTGCAGGGGTTGGGCAGTGCCAGCTTGTCCTGCTCACGTACAGCCCATGACACAGGGGTCCCTGGAGCCCGATGGTTACCTGAGCCACACTTCCATTAACAATCAGTAAGATTTGTAACCATGGCCAATCCTGGGGAAGAGGGGCTGGTTGGTCATTGTGGGGCTGGGGCTGGGACATGGCAAATGGCAAAAGCCTGGGTCTGTGTGGCTGGTGTGTGCAGGAGAAAGAGTCCAGGCTCCAGGCCTGGGGCCTGGGAAAAAGTATGTGGTCTCCCTGCCCACTCCAGGAGGTGATGGGGAAGGAGCTGGGCCAATCCCAAGGGGGCACTGGGCTGCTCCAACAGAAGGAAGAAGGGCACAGGTAAGTGCCCCTGTGGCCGTCGTAGCTGCACCACCTACAGGTGTGGCCCTGGCAGGGAGGAAGGGCCCTGCCCGGCTGCTCCTTCCAGTCTGGCCTCCCTGCGGCAGGGCCCAGCCTCATGGCAGACACGTCAGGGCCAAGATGGCCACCTGGCCAGTTCCTTTCTTCGAGGTTGGGTTCCTCGAGCTTAGCACAGGAGCTGGGAATGGGTTGGGATGTTCCTCGACAGCTCAGACAGCAGCCTGCATTCCCCCATGTGTCTCTTTACTGCGCAGACACGGGGC
Organism: Dinomys branickii; assembly: GCA_004027595.1. Taxonomy (NCBI): domain Eukaryota; kingdom Metazoa; phylum Chordata; class Mammalia; order Rodentia; family Dinomyidae; genus Dinomys; species Dinomys branickii. Next base: position 51,327 of record PVLD010010302.1, read on the forward strand.
TGCTATGTCTGTGGGGCGTCCAGTCTTATGCTGTGATCTCTGCTTCCTGCCAGACTTCTGATCTGTGGCTGGGGACTGTGGGGGCCACCACCCACCCCCTCTGCTCTGGGACAAGGGACCTGCAGAACAACAGGGTGTGTGGAGCTGACCCCTTGGGTGGGGAGGCTGGCCTGGGGACAAGGAGACCCATAGTCAAGGGCTGGAGAAGCCGGCAGCTGTGACGCACATTTCCCACCTTATGGGGACAGTGACAGTGGTGCAGAGGAGGGCAGGGGCCAGACACCACCCTGGTGCTCCTGGGGAGCTGGAGCTGGGCAGGGCCGGGCAGACGGCAGCCCTCCAGGCCCCGGGGTCGGAGGGCCTGAGAACTAGGCAGCCGGCAGAGGTGACTCAGAGCCAGTGGAGGGGGAGGGACACGGCGCAGGTCCTGCTGTTCCTGGACAGTACACAGAGTGCAGTGGCCTTGGAGCTCAGGCCAGCCTGGCTGCAGCCCATGGCCAGTGCTTTGGGAGCCCTGTGCCACCCAGATATCTGCAGGGCCCTGGGGGCTGCCGCTCTGCTCAGCCACTTCCAGCTGAGCCCAGCCAAGGGGTCCTTCCTCAGCTGGACCTCCCTGTCCTGGACCCTGACTGGCGCCCGTCCCGGCTACTTGCTCAGATCCAGTCTGTGTGCATGGGTGGGGTTGTGCAGGGGGAGTGGGACAGAGCATGCATGTGTGTGTGTCAGACATGATTGTGCATGGACGTGTGAGCCTCGCACACATGTATACATGGGTGATGTGTATGTGTGCAGTATATGTGTGTGTGTGTAGGCTGTGATGCCTGGTGTTGGCTCCAGGCCAAGTCATGGAGTGGACCCCTGCCTTGGCTGACACCCCCCAACTCCTGCTGCACATCCCTCTTCAGTCACCTTCAGTCTTGTGGAAGCCTGAGGAAGCCAGGGGCCCTGTAGTGTCCCTGCTGGGTGTCCTGGGCAGTATCAAGGCCGAGTCCAGAGAGGTGTGGGGTGCCAGGCTTCACTGGGAATGCAAGGCTGTGTCACAGGGATGCTGGGAGACCAGGCGTCTGGGCCTGCTCCCCGGGCTGCCCCTGGACTGTTCCCCTGCCCCCCAGGGCAGCTGCCCTGGCCCTCACACCCACATGCTGTGATAGAAGCAGCTGGCAAAGGAGGAAAGGCTCAGGCTTGGTGACGAGAGGCCCTGGGGCAGAGTCCTTGTCCCTGCATCTCCGGGGGTCCCTTGGCATGGTGAGCTGTGGGCCCGGGGCCCTATACCCTCACCATGGCCTTGGACATGCCTTCCTGGGGTAGGGTGGCACCAGGCTGGGGACAAATCTAAGCACATGGGAGAACATGACACAGGGTGGCTCAGAAGGTTCCAGAAAAGATGGGCACGGTGCCCAGCCCAGAACAAGCGCCACCTGACCATTGCTGTTCCCACACCACGTCTCCTTGGGGCCCTGAGGGGGACATGCAGCCTGAAATGGAATCTTCTCCTGGTCTAAAACCCAACCCAAACCGTAACCAGCCACACCCCACCCCGTAAGTGCAGCCAGGCTCTGGCTCTCTCAGGGTGATGGTGCTCCCAGCAGGAGCCTGGCAAAGTGGCTGCTCAGCTGGGGAACAGTGGCCCTCTGGTCAGTCTGCCCCATAGCAGGAAATGGTACCCGTGGGACCCCTTGCCCTTTCCCTGGGCAGCCCCGAAGCCATGAGGGATCAGCGGGACAAGGAGTGGGGACCCTGAGCGGTCACTGAGGGGAGGAGCCTGGAGCTGGCCCCCTGGCCCAGGCTCCCCCAGGATCAGGACAGGCAAGGACTGTGAGTGACAGCAACATACCAGCTGCCTCCCCCAAATCACAGCCCTGGGCATCAGGGAGTCAGAGAAAGCCCAGGATGAGGACCTGGCAGCCAATAAGGGCTCCGGCTGGAGGGGACATTCACTGGTGAGCTTCAGCTGCAGCAGAGAACCAACCTCAACTACATGGCCTCACTGTGTCCATCCAAATCCACTTGGGACACAGCCATGAGGGCCCAGGTGATAAAGGCTTCCACTGCCCAGGAAGTGGCCCCAGAGGGTCCACATGCCCAGGGACCTCGGGGACCCTCACTGCTGGGATTTTGGGGAGAAGAGTACGTCTCAGGCTTCCTATAGTATAAGGGCAGTGGGCCCCGTGTTCCCCTGGGAGGCTGCGGACTGCATCCCCTCGACCCCAGAGGCAGCCCCAGGTCAGGGTCCCTGGATACTCCTGCTGCAGCCTCACCCAGAGAGACAGGCCAACCTCAAGGTAGCCACTGGTAACTGCAGCTGCAATACCCGGGACCTGCCACCCCAGACTCATGGGAACACCCACCCCTGCACTGTGGGGGAGCCCCCGTGGACCCCATGCAAACCTGCACTCCCCAATCCACACAACCGATGCTGCCTGAGCTCCTATCCCAGCGTGGAACCCCAGCCCCACGGAGGCCCAGAGATGGAGCCCATCCACACTCCCACAGCATCACTGTTCTCTGCCTGCGCCGTCTCTCCTGAGTTAAAATAGTTTGCTTGTGACATTTCCCCTTTGCCATTCCTTCGGCATTCTCCCCACACTGTCTGTTCCCAGGGTGTATATCCATTTCCTGTGGCTGCTGTCACAAATAACCGCACGTTTGGCTTTGAACACACACAGGTCACTCCCAGTTCTGGAAAGGGAAGTCTACCAACCCCCACATCACTGTCCTGCAGCCCCAGCGCAGAAGCAGGTTCTTGGCCGTTTCCATTGCTGTGGGCAACCTGGGTCATGCCCGCCTCTGTACCCCCTCAGGTCACCTCTGTGAAGCCGCTTGGCCTTGAGAGATCATTTGTCCACGTGCTCCAGGGCAGGGCACAAGAGTCTTGGGGGCAGGCATCCCACTGGCCATTCTCTGGAGTGCTATGGGGGTGTGAGTTTGTGTTTCCTCACTGGTCCCCAGGGGCCTGTCGGTCCTCATGGCACTTCCTGCTTTGTGATGCCTGAGTCTCCCTCGGGGAGGGGGCAGCAGTCGGGGGAGCAGGGCACAGGCTGCACCCGACTTCCAGGAGGTGCTCTGCAGCCAGAGTGGGTCTGCCTCCATGCTCCACAGCCAGGGCTCAAGGCCACCTATAGCACTACAGCTGATGCTGGGCAGAAGATGCAAGGAGCCCAGGGCCAGGCACCCCCACATGTGACCAGACCATAGGTGCCCTGGGGGCTCCTGACTGTACCCGTGTGCAGAAAAGAAGGGGCAGCTGCAAGGTGCTCATGTGGTCAGCAAAACATGTTGCTACCGGAGCAGAGGGCTGAGTTTCTCTCCCGTGGGGAACCCCTGATTGGAAGGGCGCTCCCCAGCGTGAGGGCGCGAAGGTCGGCTGGGAAATGTGCAGCCTCAGCACATCCCACGGCCAGGCTCCCAGCATGTCATGACTGTGAACATGTGGCCGCTGCCCTCTGGAAAACAGCTGCTCCTTCCCAGTGCTATGTCCTTATGTTGCTCAGTGCTTTATTTGGAAACAGTTGAAGACTTAGAAGGAAACCGAAGTTGCAAGAAACAGGGAATTTCTGTGCACCCTTTGCCCCGATTTGCTGTTGTTTGGCGTCTCGTGTCCTTCTTTGTCACACCTCCTCTCCCTCTGCCTAAGGGTGTCAGAGCCAAAGGAAAGGTGACAAGTCACCCCATCGGCCCCCAGTGCCTGGTGGGCCTGTGACTCGCTCCTGCATACCTGGGTCACCGATCCCCGGCACCACACCACCTCCCATGGCCCACACGGGTTTGGTGTTGACCAGCTATCCTGATGCTCCAACACCGTGTCCCCAGCGCCTCACTCTGACCCTTTCGGCCTTGGTAGCTTCTCCCACTCTCAAGGTGAGGACCCACATGGCCTCTGAGGTCTCAGCCCTCAACCCAGGGCTGGGTAGAGCAGGTAAGTCTGGAGAGAAAGGAGGCCTCAGCCACACCCCGCTCTGCCACGTTGACCCTCTGATTCCTGGTCTCTCCTTGTCACAATGAGTCATCCTGGATCACACGGATGGCTGTGGGTAGGGTGTTACAAGCAGCTGAATTAGATGGGAGTTAGCATATCATGCAGAAAGGGACTGGGCTCTCCAGAAAGTCAGTGGGAAATGGAGATCAGAACTGTGGCTGGAGGCACATCGAAAGAAAGCCAGGTCTCAAGAAGAAGACACACTGGCCGGGTCCACAGGCCGACGTGAGTTGATACAGTAACTAGTGGCACTTGGTCCAGGAGGCCCAGACAGGCATCAGTTGCCCAAGTGGGTGATCAGAGCATCCGGACTCAGCCTTTCCCAAAATGCCTTTGTCCTATCCATGTACTCTCGCTACGTGGCCCATGTCCCTACTGAGTCAATACTAGCTAAGCAGCTATACCTGTAACCCTGAGGGTTGACTGTGGCTTGACCCACATGCACCCACACTGGGACCCTGCTGTATTACCCCTGGCCGGGGGCCTCTGTTTCTCAGGAGTGCCCACTGTGCCTCTCCTGCTCTTTAAGCTCCATTGTGCCTTGGAGTTTATTCTTTGATTTTGGGGGACATGGACTTGGCAGATCTGACATCTAGCAGGTTGGGAGTTACACTTCTCCTACGTCAAGAGCGGGCAGCTCACCCGGTCCCCAGCTGGGAGGGACCGTCCAGTATTCGCTGCTGAATCTGATCTCAGCTTGCCTTCACTGGCATCTTTATCTACGAAAACAACTTTTGAAGGTTTGTTGAGTAGTTTTTCTGCATTCGTTGAAAGGATCTCGTGTTTTGCTCCTTTGCCACTAATTTGGTGAACTGCATTTACTGATATTCCATATTCAGTGAATCTTGCATTCCTGGCCTAAGCCACATTTGGTCAGTTCCTGATTTCTCCTTTTTATGTACTGCTAGATGTGATCCACAGACACTTTTTTACTTTTTATATAGTACATGTCAGTAGTCATAATGATCACATCCCTCGTGGGAAGTTGGCAGTGTGCATGACATTAATTATCCTTAATTCTTTTTCATCCCCTCTCTCCCCCTTCCTCCCCGTTCCCACCATCTCATGGTCCCCTTCCCATATGCAAAAGATTTACCTCGCTATTTCCTTTTATCTGTCTTTTATTTTATTCATCCCTTATAACGTGGGTTTCTCATGTAAGAGGAATATGTGATATTTAAGCTTATCAGTCTGATTTACTTCCCTTAACATTAGGGTCTCAAGGTGCATCCATTTTCCTAGTGGCCCAAGTGTATCCTTCTTTATGACAGTGTATTACTCCATTGTATATAAATACCACACTTTCTTCAGCATTTATCTGCTTCCAAGACTTAAGTATTCTGAGTTGTGCTGCTATAATTGTGGGTGTGCATGTATCACTATAATATGAAATCTTTACCCCTTTGAGAAAGGTACTTAGAAGGGGAATAGCTGGGTCAAATGGAATTTCTTGTTTCAGTGTTTTGAGGAATCTCGATACTGATTTCTATAGTGGTTGTACTAGTCTACATTCTCATCAACAATATAGAATGATTTCTTTTTACCTGCAGCCTCACCAGCGTTTGGTATTCTCTGATTTTTGATGATAGCCATTCCTCCTGGAGTAAGAAGAAATCTCAGAAGTGTTTTAGTTTGCATTTCTCTATTGAGCAGCAATGTGCAACATTTTGTCCTGTGTTTATTGCCAATTGGTACTTCCTCTTCTGAGAAGTATCTGTTCATTTTAGTTTCCCATTCTTTAAGTGGGTTTATTTTGGGGGCCTAATTTAAAGGTTTTTTTAAAATTCTGGTTAATAGTCTTCTGTCCAAGGAACAGCTGACAAAATTTTTTGCCCATTGCAGGAGGTTCTTTCTTCACACTGTTGGTTGTTTCTGTTGCTGTGCAGAAGCTTTTTAATCTGATATAATTTCATTTGATTATTCTTGTTTGTGTGTGTGTGTCTTTTTGAGGCAAGGTCTCTCTATGCAGTTCAGGCCGGCCTTGAGCTCACGTCGTAGCCCAGGCTGGTCTCGAACTTGCAGCAATCCTGCTGCCTGAGCCTCCCGAGTACTGGGATTACCAGGTGTGCACCACCATGCCTGGCTCCATTTGATTATCCTTTGCAACTAGGGTTCCGTTCAACTAGGGGTGCCTGTGCCCAGGTCTTCAAGCATCTTACTGTTTTATCTCCCAGTAGATCACATATTTCTGTTTTAACATTTAGATTTTTGATCCATTTTTATTTTATTTAGGACATGGTGAGAGACACAGATCTAGATTCAGTTTTCTACACGTGGATGGTGAGTTTTCCTTGCACCATTACTAAAGAAGCTTCTTTCCTCCAGCAGAAGCTTTTGGCCCCTTTATCAACGTTCAGGTAGTTGAGTGTTTCTAGACTTGTTTCTGCTTCCTCCATTCCATTCCGCTGATCCTTATGTTTGATTTTTGCCAACATCACGCTTGCTTTTATCACTCTAGCTTTGTAGTGCAACTTGAGTCTGGAATTATGATGCCTCCTGCCTTGCTCTTTTTTTTTTTTTTTTCCCGGGACCGGGGATCGAACTCAGGGCCTTAGTGCTTAGCGGCAAGCACTTAGCCCACTGAGCTGTACCTCCAGCCCTCCTGCCTTGCTCTTGTCCAGGATTTCTTTTGCTGTTCTAGGTCTCTTCCAGCTCCATATTAATCTTAGTATGGCTTTCTTTCAGTCTCTGAGGAATGCTATTGGGATTCTTATTGGGCTCACATTAAACCTGTATATCAGTTATGGAAGTACAGCCAGGTTTTACTTTATTGGTTCTACCTACCCAGGAAGAGTATATCTTTCCATTTGCTGATGTCCTCTTCTATCTCCTTTTTCAGAATACTGTCATTTTCAATGTAAGGGCTTTCACTTATTTGGTTAAGTTAATTCCTAAGTATTTCATTTTTACTGGTGTTACTATGAATGGTATTGTTTCCCTAATTTCTTTTTTCTTTTTCTTTTCTCTTTTGTCTTTTTGATACAGGGTCTTGCTATGCAGGCCGGCCTTGATCACTTATGTATCCCAGGATGGCCTTGAACTCACGACAATCCTCATGGCTCAGTTTCCCAAGTGCTGAGATTACAGGCATGTGCCACCCCACCCAGCCCTAATTTCTTTCTTCATAAGTTTATTATTGTTGTACAGGAACAGTATTGATTTTTGTGTGTTGGCTTTGTATCCTGCTATGCTACTGAATTTGGTCATTAATTCAAGTCTTTTGGTGGAATTTTTTGGGTAGAGCATTATGTCATTTGCAAATAATAATGATTTGACATTTTCCTTTTTTAAATGTATCTCTTACATTCATTTTTATTTCCTAACTGCTCTGGCTAATGTTTCAAGAATGGTATTGAACACGAGTGGTAATAGTGAACATCCTGGTCCTGATCCAAATTTTAGAGGAAACACTTTCAGCTTCTCCCCATTTAATATGATGTTGCCTATGGATTTGTCAAAAAATGGTTTTTAACAAATTCAGATAAGAACCTTCTATATCTATATCTATATATATTTTCTTCAAGTTTTTTTAAAATCATGCATGGCCATTGGATTTTGTCAAAGGCTTTTCTGTATCTATTGAGATGATCGTGTGATGTCTGTGCTTGCCTCTGTTTGTGATGTATGACATTCATTATTTGCATATAGTGAACCATCCTTGCACCCCTGGGGTGACTTGGTCAAAATGATCTATTTGATGATTTGTTGTATTCTGTTTGTCAATATCTTTTTGAGGATTTTTGTAACTATGTTCATTGAGGAGATTGGCCTGTACTTCTATTTTTTGGTTGGTTCCTTTTTTAGTTTTGGAATCTGGGTAATGCTAGCTTCCAGGAATGACTTTGGGCATATGCCTTTCCATTGAAGGGTTTGAGGAGTGTTAGCTTTAGATCTGGCTTAAAATTCTTGTAGAACTTGGTAGTGAATCCACCAGGACCTGGGATTTTTTAGTTGGCAGATTTTTTTTTATTACTTCCTCAATCTCATTGCCTGATATTGTATTATTCAAGGTTTTTATATCTTCTTGGTTCAGCTTTGGTAGCATCATATGTATCTAAGAATCTACCCATTTCTTATGAATTCTCCATTCTAGTAGTGTACAGGTTCTCAGGGTAGTTACTAATAATCTTCTGGATTTTGGCAGTCTGCATTGTGATTTCACCATTTTCAGTTCTAATTGCATTGATTTGGGTCTTTTCACTCCTTTTTTGGTAAGATTAGCTAAAAGTTTGTCTATTTTGTTTATTTTTTCAGAAACTCAGCTCTTTGATTAGTTGATTCTTTGTAATTCTTTTAGTCTCAATTTCATTACTTTTTGCTCTGATACTTATAATTTCTTTCCTTGTACTAGCTTTAGCTTTGGATTGTTCTGATTTTTCCAGGACCTTGAGGCGCATCATTATGTTATTTATTTGGAATTTGGTTTTTCTAATGTAGCTGTTCACAGCTATGAACTTCCTTCTTAGGACTGCTTTCATTGTGTCCCATAAATTCTGGTAAGTTTTATTGGCATTGTCATTTGATTCTAGGAACAGTGTAAAATTCTTCTGTGACCCATTGATTATTCAAGAGAGTATTGTTTAATTCCCACACTGTAGCAGAAAATGCCCCCCAGCCAATCTGTTAGTTGCCCTGGTAACAGTTTCTTTTACTTTCCTGTTACTTCTGTCTCCTAGAAATTCTGGTCACTGTGATGCATATTGTAAGAACCAGTAAATAATCACCAAACACTGCTTCTATGCTTCCTGCTTGCTTATCCCATATAAGCCCCAAACTACCAGAGATCAGGGCCTGATATTATGGGAATGATTCCAATCAGTGCCCATTAACATAAAATAAATCTGCCTCCCAATCCTGGATATCATTTTGGTGTTTCTGCCTCCCAATCCTGGGTGTCATTTTGGTGTTTCTGCTTGCTGTTGCAACATTAGCATAATTCTTGTGTTTTCTTTTGCCATTAATTTCTAGTTTTATGTCACTATGATCTGCTAATATTCATAGCATAATTTTGATTCTTTTGTGTTTACTAAAGCATGCTTTATGGGTAGTGTGTGGTCTGTTTTGGAGAAAGTCTCACATATTCTGTTGTTGGTGGCACTGGCAGATGTTCTGGTTTGTGTCTCAAAGTCCCCAAAGCCTCATGTGGTCACAGGGCTTTTCCAGTGGTGGCTGAATTGGAGTGTGTGGTGCTGGGATTAAGGCTGTGTGATTACTAATCAGTGCACTAGTCGGTTTGGCTCCACCTTAATCCCAGCCGTCTGGATAAGACATAAGTAGCAGAAAGACACTGTTAACTCTCTTGTTGCTATTGCTGCCTTCTGCCACCGTGAACGGTTGCCCTCTGTCATGTACCACTCTGCCTTGGAGCCAGCCAAGTATGGACTGAAACCTCCACAAACTATGAACTGAATAAACCTTTCCCCCTCTAACTTTGGGTGCTGGGTATTTTATCTCAGCAATAAGAAAAGTAACTAAGATAGTGGAAGACTGTAGATATCCATTAAGTTATTTGTACAAGATTCAGTTCAACTCTGATATATCTTTGTTGATTTCTGTCTAGTTGATCAGTTTATTGGTGACAGTAGGATATTGAGGTTCCCCATTACAATTGTATTGGTGCTCATCTGCCTAGATTTTTTGCATTGCTGGTCTCATTGTCTCTTTCTAGAATATTCTCAAGAATTTTTGTAATGCTACTTTGGTATCTGTGAATTTCTTCAAGCACTCTTTGTCATGGAAATATCTTATTTTTTCATCAAATTTGAAATAAAGTTTTACAAGATATAGTAGTCTGGGTTGGGAATTTTTGTCTTTCAAGAACTGAAACAACAAAACAAACAAACAAAAAAAGAATTAAAACTCTTCACTTCAAACCCTCCTCACCTGCCACACCCTTCACGCTCTGGGACCAGGCAGGAAGCAGGAGCTGAGGTGCTGGGCTTTAGCTCCCCCCCGAAATCTCATGGTGAACATGTAGAGACTAGGCAGCAGATGCAATCAACACACACTTCTGTCAGCAATCAGATGAATATACGGACTTCAGGACTCACCCCAAACTATTAATAAAATGAAGAGGATCTCCTTACAGCGTGCGTATACGAACTTTGCATGAACCCATGGCAACAAGTTAGATGAAAAGTGGCAGACTGGGAGTCCAAAAAACAGCAGTCGACTCTATCCTCCAACTTTATTCTAGAACTAATCTCTAAACTCAGTTCACAAGCTGGACCTTCAATGCGAACACCACCGAGGAGACTTTAAGCCCTGGCATCAAGCATTGTTAAGTTCACCTAAAGTCCAGCTGTAAGGGGGGGGGGAAACGGTGAAGCTGGAACCCAGGAGAAGGGAGGAGGACAGGGTGGGGTCTCCAGCAGCCGGGCAAATTTGACTCCTGTGGCGACTGCCTCCTTGGGTGTAGCCCCGCGGGATGGCCACATCTGCCATGGGCATGCCTCCCAAAGTCTGCTGTGGGCGTGGCCCCAGAACCACCGCTGTGGGCGGGATATGCACCTCAGGATGCCACATGGCATCAATGAGGGTGGACTGAAACCACTTCCCTCTGCCCCTATACCCTGTAGCACCATGGCGGAGAGGAGATGGGTGGTCCATAATGAATTTAGGTGCTTTTCCACCCCAAGCATGATAGTCTGTATACATCTATGTAGGTTATAAATTTGAATTTTCAAGTGAGCCACCATTGGTATAATAGAGTAACAAAAAGGAAGGAAATTTTAGGTAAAATAGCATTCAGAGATTATTCCCTTCTATGTTCCATATAATTTTGTATTTCCTTAATCGTTTTTGTGATCACAAAAATGAATATAGTTTTATGGAATATAGTATTCAGTACTAATTCTCTACCTTCTTCTCAATTTCCTTTAACATTTATGTGTTAACTAATGTGAAGAAAACAATATGTGACATGACATCCAGTGCTAATTCCCTACTAGTTTCTGTATAGTTTTGTATTTTCTGAACTGTTTATCTGTATTTGTATTCTTTTGTCTTGAAAATGAAAAAAGAAACCCTCCTCACCTGTAAGAATTCTGTTGAGAGCTCTGCTGTCACTCTTATGGGCCCTAATTTTGACTTCTTATAACATCTTGATCATTGTGGTGTCAGTATTTGCCTCATGGCCATTGTCACAACTGTCACAGATGGGCAGCTTCAGCCATCGGTGTCTACTCCCTCATGGCTTGTGGTGGAGGCAGAGACCAAAGCGTCACAGGGCTGCTCCCTCCAGAGGCCTTGGTCCTTGTCTTGCAGAAGGCAGCATCTTCTCCCTGTGTCCTCGCAGGGCTGTCCTTGTGCCCGATCTCCTTCCTTATAAGGACACCTTCGTGCTGGTCCAGGGCCACTGTTGTGACCTCGTTTTAACCAAGTCACTTCTTTTTTTTTTTTTTTTTTTTTTTAAAGTAGAAAAGGTTTATTGTAGCTCACAGTTTGTACAGGTTTCAGTTGATAGCTGGGTGGCTCCAAAGCAGGGTGGCAGGGCAGAGCAACACAGCAGAGGAGAAACAGTTCATGCTAGGCAGAAGGCAGCAAGCAGTGAAACAGCAGCAGCAGTAGCAGCCTGACTTTCCTGTTTATCCCTTTCAGTACAGACAGTTAAGCACAGCTCTTAGCTCAGCACTCCCTGAGCCTACTCAAACTAGACAATACTAAACTTGCTTATTCTAAAAATCTTAGTTATTTGTTCTGTAGTTTCAACTGTCATCACTTTTCTAACATACTTTAACAGAGCCAGTTATAGTGGCACATGCCTGTAATCCCAGCACTCTGGAGGCTGAGGCAGGAGGATTGCTGAGTTCAAGGCCAGCCTGGGCTACATAGTGACACTTTGTCTCAACAAACAAACAAACAAACATAACTGCAGCAGAACAGGGCATCTATACCTAAGAACATGAGAATGAAAGTCCATTTTATTAGTCACCTTTCTGATGCTGAGATTAAAATATCTGACATACATGATGTAAGGGTGGAAACGTTTCCAAGTCACTTCTTTAAAGACCCCATCTCTGGACACAGTCACAGGCTGAGAAGCTGTGGCCAGGACTTCAGCTGGGAGTGGGGCTAATTCAGCCCATCACATGAACTTTCCCCTCTTTTTCTATTTTGTGAATGAGTTTGTGTAAGCACAGTAATATTACTTCCCTAACGTTTTTATTTTAATAAAACTCATGACAAAACAGGGTGGGGCTTATTTGTGGAAAGAATTTTAATGAGTTTAGTTTGAAAAACAGACACAGAGGTATTCAGAGTCTTGTTCATTCCATGTTAGTTTTGATGAATTGTGTTTTTTCCAGCACAAGTGTCCTCTAGGTTGTTGAATTTGTTGACATGTGTCACTCTATGGTTTTATTTTCTGAAGTGTCTGTGCAGTACCCACCTCTTTAGTCTCTCTTTTTTTTTTTTTGGTACCGGAAATCGAACTCAGGACCTGGTGCTTGCCAGGCAGGCACTCTGCCACTAAGCCATAGCCCCAGCCCCTCCCTTTTTAGTGTTGATGTAAATGCTTTATATCCTCTTTCTCTTTTCTTTACCATTCTTGCTAGACAGTTAATTTTTATAGTTTAAGAAATCTATTTTGACCTTGCTATTTTTTGTATTGTTTGACTTGTGTTTTTTCAATTTTTGCTATTAGTTTTATTATTTCTCCTCTACTTTTTTGAGTTTAATTTGCTCATCTTTCTCTAGCTTCTTCCACAGGAAACTTAATGGACATAGAGCCCTTTCCCATTTCCTATCATATTTGCCACTAGGCACTGGCTTACCTGCGTTCCACAGATCCAATATCTCATGTTGTTCTTATTGTTCAGTTCATCCTTTTTTCTACTTTCCTATATGATTTCTTCTCTGATGCACAAGTGCCTTAGATAAATCTCACTTGGTTTCCAAACAGTTCAGACTCTGAAGATCTTCAAGGGCTGCAGGGGGCATAGGGGCTGCTCCCACTTCCAGACCCCAGCGACACACTGGGTTTCATTTTGTAGCCAATTATGCAGAGGGACTGTTGCTGTTCCCAAGTCCAGGGGAGAAAGTGAGGCCTGGGGCAACGGAGGTATCTGGCCCAGGGCACACGGGTCAGTGTGGTCCAGCCAGGCGCTGAGCCCAGCTCCGCAGACTCAAAGGTGATGCCTGTGCCTTCATGTGTGTCTATGGATGTGTGTGCACATGTGTGTGCTGGCCTGCATGTCCATGTCCTATGTGTGTGAGCCTGTGTGTCCATGTCCTGTGTGTGTGAGCCTGTGTATCCATGTCCTGGACCCACTATAACAAAGCCCCACAAACCAGGAGCTTTAAACGACAGAAATTCCTTATCTCCCAGCTCCAAAGGCTGGAAGTCTGGACCTAGCTGAAGGCAGAGCCCACGCCTTCTGAAGCTCCTGGCAGTCCGTCCAGGCTGCCCTAGTGTCCTGCAGGTGCCAGCAATCATGGTGTTCCCAGGCCCAATGACACCCATCCAGACCCCTGCATCTACCTTCCATAGCCCAGCCCGCATGTACAGTACATCAGCTCTGTTTACAAGAACACTGTGGAATCAGATGGGCCTCGGCTGGTGACTCCTCTGTAGCCCACTGCATCACAAAGGCCCAGAGAGGCCTGGCACAGGCCCAGGGCCGAAGCAGCCACATATGCATAGCACCACTCGAAACTGCACATGTGTGCATGCTCACCAGTGTGTGTGTGTGTGTGTGTGTACACATGTGGATGCTGCATGTATGTTGCATATGCTTGTGTGTTGTGTGTTGCATGTGCATTGTGTGTGTCTGAGTCACATGACTGCATAATGCAGGGTGAATGTTGCCCTACTAAGAGATGACAAAGAGGCCTGGTCCCAGGACAGCTCTGTGGGTCCAGGAGGCTGTGTGGTCACTGTCCCCCTGGGGGTCCTGTGTCAGGCTGCCCAGTGGTGGCCTCTGGACAGGCAGTGGGCCTGAGCCACAGTTACTGAGATAGCTTCCAGCTGTCTCTGGACGGGGTCTGAGCAGAGGTGGGGGCAAAGCCATGCGTACTTAGTGGAGGTGAGCTAGGCCAAGGGTGACGGTGGCAGAGAAGGCTGGGAAGCAGGGCCAGCAGGGCTGGCACAGGGCCTCCACCGGGCCCCCAGACTCAGCCACTGGTCACAGGGGCAGAGAGCAGCAGCAGGCCTGATGGGGCCATCTAGTGTCATGGCTGTCGGGCAGCCAGCCTTCCGCACCCACACAGCCCTGCAGCACGAGCCTCTGCCTTCTCCTTTCTGAGCATCCTCTCCAAGTCCCCCTGCTCAAGTCCCAGGGAACTCAACCCCTCAAGACCTACACAACCCCTCAGCTGGTGGCGGTTAAGTGGGAGAAGGCACACGGGGCCCCCCATGGTTTCTCTGCAGGCCACGGCCCCTGGGCAAACAGCCAGCCTTCCCCAGGAAGTGGATCCCAGGTGCTGGTGCAGCCAAGCTTGTAGCCTCCCCCACGTGGACCATGGCCAAGGGGTCAGACTTTCTGGGCTGGGCCCCCAGTGTCCATGTGGGAGGAAGGAAGTGGTCCTGGGAGGGGCAGCTCAACTCTCTGGCCCCTTTGGGAAGGGTGGGCCATGCATGCTCTGCCTGGGCCCCATTTTCCCCAGATCCATGGGCCAGAGAGAACTCCCAGGGGCCTGAAGGACCAAGGCCCACCAGTCAGGGCCACACACAAACATGTCCCCAAAGGAGAAGCCCCCACTTGGGCTCCAGGTTGGGAGGGAGAGGGGCTGCTGCTCTCTGACCCAGCAGTGTCCAGGCTGCACGGCAAAGGGTGGAGGGTTAGTGAGTGGGGTCAAGGGACACAGAGGCCCGTGTAAGCTGCACACCTGCCCAGGTCCAGGCTTTGGGCATCACTGAGGGTTTTTACCCTTCACTCAGAGTTTCTTTTGTAGCATCAAAACCTCTCATCATCACGGGGCTGCTGCTGAACCCCTCTGACCTGTGTCCCAACAGCTTTGCCCCAGTGCTGCTTTGGCCGCATAGGTCCAACTGTGTCACACCCTGGTTCCTGCTGCAGCCCGCGTGTCAGAGGAGCTTTCCCTGCCTCTTTAGGGTCTCCTCTCACCGAGGCTCACTGCCTGGTCCTTGCCACGTTTCTGAGCCATGCAGAAAGGGGCTGGGTGGGCAGCTGGGCAGAGGATGGCCCTACAGAGCTCGGTGCTCACCTCAGCCCTGCCCACATTAGGCCCTCAGCCCATCCTTGCCCTAATGCTTTGATGAGTCCTGAGCTCCACAGCCACCCAGTGGGGCCTTGGAACAAGTGGGTCCCCTTCCCTGACCCCAGTTCATCTCCTCGCCACTCCTTACAGCGCAAAAGTCTCACCTTCGTGCCAGCTTCTACCATGTCCACCTGAGAAAGGACTGCTTCTAAAGTCCACCCCATGTCTAAGTAAGTTGCATGCTTATTCATGGTCTGCCAGTGTCCCTGGATGTGTGACAGGGCTGAGGGAGGTCCAAGTGGCTGTTTGGGCTGGGTGTGCTGGCCCAAGGGGACTGAGGTCACAGGCACCCTCCTTGGGGTCTCCATCAGCTTCTAGCCTGAATACATAGGCACTCAGTGCTGCCTCACTGAGACATCCCCAGCCCAATCACTGTACTTGTCTTCGTTTTGTCCTGGGCTGGGACACAGGCAGCCCCTCAGCAATTGCCAGCCCCAGCAACTGGGCCAGCTGGAGGTTCAAGGTTCGGGTCTGGATGCAGACTCCTTGGATGCCAGCCATATGGCTGCTCTCAGAAGCAGCATGTGCAGGGACCCCACAGCCTTCGAAGCCTCTGCTAACCCTGACTGCCCCCGGCAGCACTGGGAGGGAGCAGCTCATAGGCTATTGTGCTGCCCAGGCCCCAGCCTGCCCTTCCCAGGGTCTCAGCTGGTCTTAGCCACTCTTTCATCACTAGGAAAAATACCTAATACCTTGGCGTTTGAGGATTTTGGCCCGTGGTCTTAGAGGATTCAGTCTGGGTCAGTTGGCTCTGAGGCAGCAATGCTGCGGTGGGAGAGGACAGCAGCTCACACCTAGTGGCCTGGAAGCAGAGCGATGGGGGAGGGGCCAAGGGCAAAAACACGCCCTTCTACCTCACACCCCGGAAATCTGCCCGTTTGGATCAGGCCCCACAGTGAATGTGAGATTTTGGGGGGACATATTACAGCCAAAGCATAACATTTAGATGGGAAAACAGGTACTGCCAGGTTATCCTCAACACGCCAGGGGCTCAGGAAAGCACAGCCTGTGTGTCATGAAATCTGCCGAGTCCCAGATCCTGGGGAGGTAAAGGGTTAAATTTTTAAAAACTTCTTGCAATGAAAGACACATGGCCAGAAATCCCTCTCAAAATTCTCCCCTTCACTTCAAGCACTCTTGTGCCATCATCCTCGCCCCTTTCTGCAGCAGCTCTGGGGTCCTCTTTCCTGAGAGTCTTTAGTTGCACCATCACGAAGGCCTCTGTACCCTGAATTGATCAGAACCATAACCTTCCACGCTCAGTGTGACTCTGCGGAGGAGCCGGAGGTCACACGGCACCAGGTGCAATAAGGGAGGCGGGTGAGGCCGAAGCAGCATGTTGATGCGTTGCCTCGCCGTTGATGGTGCTTGGCAGCAGCCTTCACTGTATTTCTGGCACGCCTCGCCAAGACTCGGGAAAGAGGGCTCCAGAGCTGCTGCAGAAGTGGCAAGAGTGACAGGACAAGTGTGTTTGAAGTGAGGGGGAGGATTTTGAGGGAGACTCGTGCTAATGTCTTTTACAGTAATAAATTCTTAAAATATTTAAACACTCATCCTGTACTTTGATCATACCTCATATGTAAATGTGACATGTGATATATTGATATACAAATTTATGTGGTGCATATATACACAGACAGGTATGTGGCTTGGATATAGGGGCATGCATGCATGTGCCCTGTGACATATGTGCACGTGTGGCCTGTGTGCACATGTAGATGTCTGAGTGTTTGTACGCACACATTTTCTGCTCGGAGCTGCTCCCCTAAGCAGCACAGAGAGGAGGAGCGTGCTCCTCGAGCTGTGAGCACCTACAGTGTAGGAGCAGTGGCAGGCGTGCTGGCCAGGCCTGTTCCTCCTTCCCTGGGACTATAGCCTTCCCAGGAGGCTCATTAGAGAAGACAGATGCATCCTGCCAGGCTGAGGCCTCAAAAGTCATGCGCATAGGGGCATGGACACATACACACACACACACACACACACACACACACACACACATGTATGCACTCAAGCAGTTATGTAAAAGCAGCACTCTCGGAGTGGAGGCCCAGTGCGCTCCTCCGGTTCCTGGGGAGTCCTCAGGCCTCATGTCTCACACCACTGGGGAAGAACTCTGGTGCCAAGCCAAGTGGTGGTGACTGTCAGAGACTCAGGACCAGTCCCTTCCCAGTCCAATCAGAGAAGGTACGTGAAGGCTCAGCTGGGGAGGGTGGAGGCTGTGCCCTCTACCAGAACAGCTTCGGCGCTGAGGCAGGTGGGGTACAGCCCTGGCAGCGCCTGGCTCCAGTTGCTGGTCACCAGACCATCTGTCCCACACCTGTGGTTCCAGCTACATGTCTGAGAAAAGCACCTTGCCCTGGCGTGTTCATGGTGGTACAGTCCCTACTTTTAGCAGGCGTCCAACATAGGGCAGGATTTGGTTTGCCTTGTGTCTGCGTTACTGTTGCAGCTCTTTCCTGTTGTCCAGGCTGGTGTAGCTGTGGCTATTAGTGGTCCTATAGTGTAGGACTCGGTGGTCTCTCAGTTGTCCCAGGGATAAAATAGTGAGGGGACTTAGAAAGTAAAGACAAGGGACAAGAGCTGGGTTGGGTGGAGGCCTCTCCCGGATGGGCTAGAGGACTGACCAACAGTAGGGGCGTTTATTTACACCTTTGCAAGGTTGGCATCAGGAGACACAAGGTTTCCTAGCCACCAGTGACTGCAGTTGCCCAGGCAGGATGCTGTTCTCAAGACTGAGGTGGCTTCACTGCTTTAGGCACTGTGGCCTTGTCCTGCTTCCACACATATGACCAATTTCCAGCTTCAGCTGCTCCCAGCATTAGAGGATATCAACAACTAGCTGCCTCCAATTCTATTATTATTGCTGGTTTTTCTACTGTTGATGGTGGCATGGTTGTTATTTTCAACTGACTTTCACTATATGCCAACATCCAGTTTGTCTTTGTGTCATCAATATTACTATGCTTCATTTAATCCTATCTGTGTGGTGATGGGATCAAGCCTGAAGAGGGTTGGACACTAAGAAGATCTTAAAATATTAGGCTTAATAGGTCAAAGGGGGTATAAACACCAAAACATAACCAACCCCACAGTCATGCCACAGGGAGACAGAACCTAACTAAGGAGATTTCCATAGTGTGCAGAGTATCTCTTCCCTAACTGATCTTCAACCTACAGAGCTGGGACCACGGGAACATGCAAAAGCAGAGCAACAAGATGCCCCCAAACACCTAACTGCCCAAAGGCTGAGCACGTGGACCCGAAAGGAGAGGAAACTACAGGCAGAGAACACAAAAGCCAGACAGTCCTCAAATGTTTGTGTAGCAGAAGATGCCCCCCATCCCCATCAGTACACTTCAGTCTCTTAGCTGCCCAGGTAATAGTTCCAGTTCGGTTGCTTCTATCTCTTAGAAACAGCTGGTCACTGTGGTGTGTATTGTATGAACCAATCCTTAGGGCTGGGGATACAGCTCAGCAGTGGCACAGCACCTGCCTGGCAAGTGTGAGGTCCTGAGTTCAATTCCTGGTACAAAAAAAGAAAAAACAAAAAGAACCAACCCCCAACTGACAAGCCGCTCTGCCTCTGCACCTCCTGCTTGCTTATCCCTTATAAGCCCTAGACCACCAGAGCTCAGGGCCTGATATTCTGGGAGCGATCCCTGTCAGTGCCCATTGATGTAAATAAATCTGCCTCCAAGTCCTGGGTGTCATTTTGGTGTTTCTGCTTGCTCTTCACTTAAAGAGATAAAAGAGGAAACATGACCAAATGCATCAGATGTTTAATGAACTCAAAGAGTTTTTTCTTAAACAAAGGATTTTACAAAAAGAAAAAGTTTGAAGAGTGTAAAGAAGCAATGAACAAGGAGCAGAGATTTAGCCCAGCAGTGCAGTGCTTGCCTGGCAAGTGTGAGGTCCTGAATTCAACTCCCAGTACAAAAAAAATAAATAAATAAAAAAGAAATGAGCAACAAACTAATTGAGTTAAACTAGACCATGCAAGGGATGGATGACCATTTGGTAAAGAATTAAAAAATATGAAAAGAAAACAAGCAGAGATTGATGATATGAAAAATTCAAGGGAGAGCAAGGTATAAGCCTACCAGTGAGAGGACAGAGTGTCTGAAACAGAGGCTGTAGTAGATCATAAACTCAGTGACACCCAAAAAGCAACAAGACATGGCACAAGCTGATCCAACAGCTGCTCAGTTACTCAGAACAACATCAGAACTTCAGAAATAAAGGAAACATTAGAGGATGACTCAAAAGATATAAAAATTATTCACTGAAATCACAGCAGAAAAATTTCCAAAGCTAGGGAAACAATTCAATATTGAAATATAAGAGGCATACAGAACCCCAAATAGCCATGACCAGGAAAGGACCTCTCTACAATACATGATAATCAGACTTCCAGAAATTCCACAAAAGGAGAGAATACTAAAAGATGTTAAGAGAGGGTAGGCAGCAGAGAGAGAACCTCCCAGAGGATTACCACCCAAACAATGAAATATAGCAATATGAAGACAGAAATAAGGACTTCCGGGAAGAAGAAGACCAGCCGAGAGAGCGAGTGCGGAGGGAAGAACAGCTTCAGCTTCTGAACTCGACAGAGAACGCGCTACTGGGACAAACTGCGCCAAACCGGGCAGCGCTCCGGGATCCCGCTCAGAACCCCACCCCGCAGCCAGCGCTGCGCGAACTGGAGCAACAGCGATCGGCCGGCGGGATTTCTGAGTCGGGGAAAATCTCCATCCAGGGAAAAACATCTGAACGGCACTCCTGTCTGCACGATCACAGGGTGAGTTAAGTGCGCGCTCTAACCGGTTTTTCCTGAATCGGGAAGAAGCTCAGCCCAGTGAGAGACATCAAAGCAGCTTTAAGGACTGCAGGATCTCCGGGTTGGGAAGACCTACTTAGGCGCCCCAACGGGTTTTGTGAGGGGGGAAGGAGCTCCACCCAGGGAGGAACACCTGAGTGGCCTATCTGCAAGAATCCTGGGGTGGTGAGCTGTTTATTCGCCCTGGCCAGGTCTTGGGGTAGGGAGTAGAAG
>PVLD010010303.1:0-71561 GCA_004027595.1 Dinomys branickii
TTGGTGCATAAATGTTTAGGATTGTTACCTCTTCCTCTTGCAGCTTTCCCCTAACTAGTATGTAATGGCCTTCTTTATCTCTTTTGATTGTTTTTGGTTTGAAGTTTACATTGTTTGCAAACATAATAGCTACCCCTGCTTTTTTCTGGGGGCCTGTTGCATGGAGAATTGTTTTCCAACCTTTAACTTTCAACCTGTGTATTTCCTTTTGAGTAAAATGTGTTTCCTGTATACAGCATATCATTGGATCGTGTTCCTTTATCCACTGTTCCAATATTTTCCTTTTGACTTTTGAATTGAGGCCATTTACATTAATGGTTATATGTTGGCTTATTCTAGTCATGTTATTTACTTGTTGTTTTCCTTCTTTTGCTGACTGTTTACTTGCTTGTTCTGTTTAGGGAGTTATTTCTATTGTTGTTCTTGGGATTGTGGTCTCTTTTTTCTCAGCCTAGGATATCTTTTAGTGCTGTTTGCAATGCTGGTTTGGCAGTCATGAAGTTCTTCAGTTATTCTTTGTTGTGGAAATATTTTATTTCTCCATTGAATTTGAGGGATAGTTTTGCAGGATACATCAGTCTGGGTTGGAAGTTGTTTTGTCTCAGAATCTGTAATACCTCACTCCAAGCTCTTCTTGATTTCATGGTTTCCGTTGAGAAGTCTGCTGTGATTCTGATGGGCTTTCCTTTATAGGTGATGCGTTTCATTTCTCTAGCAGCTTTTAATATTGTGTTCTTTTGCTGGATATCTGGGATCTTGACTATTATATGTCTGTGTGTGTTTTTCTTTGGGTTATGGATCGTTGGGTTCTGTATGCCTCGATTAACTGAATTTCAGTATCTTATCTTGTTTGCGAAATTTTCTGCTATTATTTCAGCAAATATTCTTTTTATATCATTTGTGTGGTCTCCTGCTGTTTCACTCACTCCTATTACTCGAATATTATTACGTTTTGCCTCATCTTGGAGCTGTTGGATTGATTTTTCTTGTGTCTTTGATGATATTATAAGATCCTTCCTTTCACACTCATAAGCTGCCATGCTGTCTTCAAGTTCTGAAATTCTATCTTCTGTTTCATTTAAGCGGTTTTGCAAGCTTTCAGTGTAAGTTTTCAAATCCTGGCATTCTCTTTGGACCTGTTTCATTCTTGGTAATTCATTCCTAAATTGCTCTTGTAATGTTTCCATTTGTTTCCTATTTTCTTCTAATCTTTTATCTATTTCTTTTCTATGTGTACGGAACATTTCTTCCATTATTGTTTTCAGTTCGTTTTTTGTCCGAGAGAGCATTGCAGTTATGTGGCTTATTTCTGCTTTAAGCTCTTTTATGGCCTGTTGGAGTTGTTTGATTTCAGATGCAATCGTTTCATAATTTGCAGGTATGTGGCTTCCTGGTTCCCCTGTATCCTCACATTCAGAACTTGTTCTGGGTGGGGTTGTGTTCTAAGACTGCATTCTGTTCCTCTGTTTTCCCATTTTTGGGTATCAGATTCAAAGTGTTGAGCTATAAATTCCCCAGGCAGTTGAGCAGGCAAAGGTCTCCTGCAGAGGCTGCTCCAGTGACTGCTTCTCTTTGGGAGAATGTCCCTTAAGCTGTCTGCTGAGAGTTCCGCTTCTACTCCCTACCCCGTGATCTGGCTGGAGCGCATAAAGAGCTCGCTGCCCCAGGGATCTTGCAGGCAGGGGGCCGCTCAGGTGTTCCTCCCTGGGTGGAGCTCCTCCCCCACTCAAAAATCCCATCGGGGCGCCCAGCCAGCTCTTCCGTCCCGGGGACAGTGCAGTCAGCAGAGCTGCTCGGATTTCCCTCGCTGGGCGGAGCTTCTCCCCGACTGAAAAAAACCGGTCAGGGCGCCCAATCAACTCTCCCTGGGATCGTGCAGGCAGGAATGCTGCTCAGATGTATCTCCCTGGGTCGAGCTTCTTCCCGACTCAGAAATCCTGTTGCAGTGCTCACTCAGCTCACCCGTCCCGAGATCTGCGCCAGCCGGAAATCCTGGTGCTCCCCGGCGCTTCACCGCCTCCTCGGTGTTCTCATAGGAGCTGCTGACTTCAGCTGCCGCGGTTCCCGCTCTCCGGCCGAAGATGGCGCCGGCTGCAGGGGCGGGGCTCTGAGCGGGATCCCCCACCGCTGCCCAGATTGGCCCAGTCTGCCCGAGGAGCGCGTTCTCTGAGTTTGCTCTGTTCCGCCAACTCCAAAAATTCCTGGCGGCAGCTGCCTGTGAGCCATTCGGGTTCGGGAGCTGGGAGGGTCCGTCCCACCACAATGGCACTCGGTGGTACCCATCCTGTGTCTTTTAGTTCATAAATTTCTTTTTGAGTTATATGTTTTTCTTGTATGTAGCATATTGTTGGATCTTGTTTCTTAGCCCATCCTGCCAGTTTGTTTTTTCAATTGTTATATCCATTAATGGATATAACTGATATATATTGAATTATCTTTTTCATGTTATTTTCCTGCTGGTGGTTCCCTATTTTTCCCACCTGTTAATTGCTTGCTCTGCTTGGTGACTTCTTCCTTTTGTTCTTGTAATTCTAATCATTTTTATCTGTATCTATAATATCTTTCAGTACCCTTTGTAGTGTTTTTTGGAGGTCATGAATTTCTTCAGTTGTTCTTTGTCATGAAAATAGCTTATTTTTCCATTAATTTTGAAAGATAGTTTTGTAGGGTACATCAGTCTGGGGTGGAAATTGTTTTTTCTTTGAGGACCTGAAATACTTCACTCCAAGCTCTTCTGACTAAGCATTTGTGTATAATTATGATGTGTTTTACTTCATAGGTGCTCTTTTCTTGTGCTGGATTTCTGGGATCTTGACTTAATTATGTGTCAAGGTACAGATTTATTTAAGTTATAGCTACATGGAGTTCTGTATGTCTCACTTAACTGTATATCATATTCTTTTCCCATGCATCACAAATTTTCTGCTGTTACTTCTGCAAATAATTTTTATGTCATTTGTGTTGGCTCCTGCATTTTTCTTGACACCAGTTATTACATTGTTTTACTTTGCATCACCTTATAACTGTTGAATTGTTTTTTCCTGATTATTTTATTTTCCAGAGGTATTTCCTTTCATGATCACTAGCCACAATCCTGTCTTCACGGTCTAAAAGTGTGTCTACTGTTTTGCTCAAATAGTTTTGCCAGCTTTTAGTGGAATTTTAAATTTCTTGGACCTCTGTTTGAATCTGTTTTTGTATTCTATATCTTCCTATAATTATTATTTAGTTTTCACCTTTTCCTATCATCATTTTTATTTTTTATCTATCTCTACTCTAGATTTGCTGAGCAGTTCCTTTATGTTTACAGAAATGTTGACTTTTTTCTGAGAGATTATTTCCAGTCTGATTTTCTTATAGCCTCATGCATTTGTTTCTTCAGTTGCTACAATTTCAAAATTCAGGTTTTTGTCTTTCATTTCCCTCTATCTAGTTGTCTCATGGACTTTCTCTGGATGAGGTTTCATTTTGCTTCTGCATCTTGACATTTTCTATTTTGGAATTTGTGGGGTTTTTTTCCTATGTTGATCCTTGTAAGTTTTTGTAAAAGGTAGCTTTATCACTAGTATCAAGGCCTCTCTAGGAAAGGTTTGTTCTTCAAGGGTGTCTTCTGAGTGTAGGAGGGTCTTGGTTAGTGTCTTCCCTGAGATTCTACCTTTCCAACTAGTAAAGAGTAAGATGTTGGTATCTATTTGGCTCAGTTCCCAATCTTCTGGTGCTGGGATATCGTGAGGTTATTACCCCAGAACTTCCCAATATTGTTACAGAGGGGAGAACAACTGATTAACACATATATGACATTGTTGATAAAGTTATGTAATTAACAATAACAATAACGTCAAGCACAGTTTAGAAATTTAAAAATGGTGGTAACTATTAATTTTGTTCCTTTATCAATAGACATAAAATCTACAGTTGTATAACAGAACCAATTATAAATTGGGAGTTTGTATGCAAAGTGTTTCCCCTTGATAGAGTGGTTTTAACCTGTCATGGGGAAATTGAAGGAGGATATTGGATAGAATGGAGATAACTGAAAGGAAATACAGTAGAACCCAGGATGGAAGATGAAATATGATCATGCAAGCTTTAGGAAACTAGAAAATAAGGCAAAAGAGAAGGAATGAAGGAGTAGCAAGGGACTATTGAAGTTGACCAGAAAAACTAGAGAGACTATTCACTTCTATGAACATATGACTAAGTCTAGAGATGTAACTTGAGGAAAGGGAGAAAAACAATGAATAGGTTAGAAAAAATATAGGTAAAACACCAAAAAAGGGCAAGGAATAGAAAACAAACCAGCAAAAAAGAGAAGAAAAGTAATAAAATAAAATAACAAAATAAAATAAAATAATGAAATTCCTCTGGTGTTTACTGAGAGTCCAAAATACTGGATAACACTACCAAACCTTCAGTAGAGTTCTTGGTAGATTTGAGGCTTATCTTGGCTTCTAGTGTGGAGTCTTTGGGATAGAGTCTTCAGCCAGTACTTTGTGTATGTCTCTGTCTTGGTTACTTTTCTATCATTGCTGAGACAAAGCACCTGGCTTCCAGAATTAAGGAAGGAAAAGTTTATTTAACTTACAATTTGTGGAGGTTTCAGTTCCTACTTGGCTGGCTGCAAGGCAGGGTGGCATGGCACAGGGCAATAGTTTAAGGTGGCAGAAAACAGCAAAGCAACAAAAGCAAAAAGAGAATGAGCAAGCCTCTTTTCCTCCCTTATATTGTTTGCAGGCTACCCTCTCACACCATCCTCATGCCTTCATCTTAATACAAGCTCAGAATGTTTACAAAGTAAAGACCCTGGCTCCCTACTAAGTGACTTAGTTAATCTTCTAAACTTCTCAAGTTGACACAATATATTAGTCATAACAACCACCCCTTGTCAACTTGGCAATCAGACGCATTTCTTTAAACCAGTTTCCAGATACAAAGATATGCTTATTCTTATGATTTCACAACTTGAACATTATATCACAGGTTTAACAATCCTTAACAACTAGTATTAAGCCTATCAACATTGTATTATTTTAGAACAATAGCATTCTACTCCTGGCCCCCCAAAGACTCATGGACAACCCTTTATGCAAAACACATTTAGTTCATCTCTATGAGTTGCCAAAGACCTAACAGCTTCAGTGTTGCTGAAAAGTCCAAGTCCCAAGTCTCCTTGAAGATATAAGGCAAACTCTTAGCTGCAAACCTCTGTACAAATGAAAAATTAGACAGTTCCAGTATTCAGTGGCAGAAGATAAACATTTCCATTTGAAATGTTACACAGGGGGATACAAAGGAATCAAAGCAAGCCCGTAGTCCAGCAGGGCAAATGTCTGAGGCAATCTGTGGCAAGTTATGAGCTCCGAAGCGCTTGAGTGGCTCTACCCCATAGCATTTCTGCTGGTTATAGCTCCTGTGGCTTCTTTCTTGGCCTGGCTTTGCTCCCTCCTTTCAGGATTCTTAAGATGATCCATATTCCTGGCTTTTGCAAACTTCTGGTGTCTCCACTGCACTTTACAGTTTCACACACTGCCCTTTCAGGGACACATTGCTTTCCTTCCCAGGACTTCTGGAATCAGTGTGGAAGCCTTCTTAACACCACAACTCTTACATTCTGCATGCATGCAAAACCAATGCCACATGGATGATACCAAGGCCTACTGCCAGTTGGAGTAGTAGCCAGGCTTTCCTCTCTCTTGGCTATAAGGGTCAAGTGCCTGAATTGCTGAGTACTCTGAATCCAATTCTAAGGACAAATTTTCTATGCTGCTGCCATTCTGGAACTTGTAGCTTTCTCCTCAAAGCAGAGTCTCTCACTTTTGCAGTTTTGAGGTTGCAGAAATTGGAGATTTGCTGCTTCTGGTGATGCCCACAGGGCATATTTTATATTCTCATCCTTCTCAGCAATGGAGATCTCCTCAGCCTTATCTTTGCAGTCTACAGCTTTATTGGAGCTTCCTTTCTGGCCAAACTCACAACATTTTAAATCATCCTGCTGGGCTCTTTGCTCTTGATTCTCAACATAAATCTAGCTAAAAGCCTCCCACAATACCCATGCCACCAACTCAACATTCAATTGTCTTGAAATTTCTTTTGCCAGTTTAATTAGTCTGCCACTCTTAATGTCAGTCTCAGGCAAAGTCTCTGGACACAAGCAAAATGCAGACAAACTTTTTGCCAAACCATAACACACATTGTTTGTACTCCAACAACCAATGCAGTACTTCTTCCTAGCAGAAACATCCTAAACCTGGTCTTTACCAGAAGGATTTCTATCAGCCTCCTGGTATTCTGAGCTCTGACCAGAATCTCCCATACTGAACAGCCTAAGGTATTCCAGCTTCACTTTTTCAGGCAACATCTCTGAACCATTCCAAACTCTTCCCACATGTCATTCCCAAAGCATCTTGAATCACATGGTCACGTACAGTCACAGCAATGACCTCATTTCTGTTACCAAACTCTGTCTTGGTTACTTTTCTGTCATTGCTGAGACAAAATACCTGACACCCAAATGAAGGAATTAAAGGTTTATTTATCTCACAGTTTATAGAGGTTTCAGTCCATACTTGGCTGGCTCCAAGCCAGGGTGGCATGGCACAGGGGCAACAGTTTAAGTTGGCAGAAGACAGCAAAGCAATAAGATCAAAAGGGTGGGTGAAGAAGCCTCTTTTCATCCCTTATGCTGCATACAGGCTACCCAGGCACACCATCTCTGTGCCTTTCTCTTGTACAGGCCCAGGATGTTTACAAAGAGCACTGGCTCCTGCTGAGTCACTTTGTTAACATTCTAAACATCTCAAGTTGACACAATGTATCAACTGTAGCAGTCTCTTAGTGGCCTCCCACTCCTCACCCTGTTTTTCTTTGCAGTCTCTATCTCACAGTTACTGTGCTGTTTTCAGACAGAGACAGGGGGCTATTCTCAGTCCTGCACACATTTGGCTTTTCCTGATACTTGCTCAGCCTTCTGTGTTCCTCTTTCACTGGCAAGTCTCTGTCCTCTCAGGTCATTTGTTGTAGGCTGAGGTGGGATGATGTAATATTGTCTTGTTCTCTGCTCCTGCTGCTTCAGTTCAAGGTTGCTCAGTCCTAATTCTTACTTTTCTCCTAAGATGGGGCATTGATTTCCCATTAGTTGACTTACAAGTTCTGCTGCCACTATTACCCACCTTTCCTACAGCTGGTAACTTCCCTTTGTGAGATGGGCATGCTGTGAGGTGCCTGTCTTATTTTAGTGTATCCTGCTTTTTCTTCTTTTAAGATTCCAAGTATGGTGCACAGTCATCCCAAATGGTGACACACTAGCACCAGCTGGTGTGCTGGCTGGCCACCTTGTTAAGTCCTTTATGTTTTGCTTGATCTGTTAGTCTCTTATGTCACATTGATTTTATTTTTAGGGTATATGTCCCTCTCCTTTGTTACAATTACCTGTATTTTAGTTGAATTTCTCTGAGTAACCTTGAATGAGCCTCCTCCTCTGTTCAGCCATGTTGTCTCCTGAATGGATCTTTCTTAAAATTAAAGATCTTTTTAGAATTTTATCAACTTTGTGAACTCACTTAAGCAGTAATAGAAATAAGGGCATGCACTGACCTACAGATTAAGTCTAAAAAAGGAACTGAGAACCAAGACCTTGGTGTCTCTTGCTGCTTCAGAGGCCTCCTGCCATGCAGAGGGCTTCACATGTGCTTTCTCATCCTCTTTTTCCAGGGCAAAATGTCGCCTGTCCTCTGACCCTCAACCAGTGCCTTGGGAGAGAGTCTGTAATATCCCACCATTTGCAGTTATTAAGAATTGCAATGAGAAGTCTGGCTTCTTTTTTGATGTTTTATACTGTTTAAGCCTCACCTTCTTTCTTTCCCTTGTGCCCTACACGTGGGAAAGCTGATAGGAAAGTCTAGTGTTTCTCCTTTCCACCCCAAGAGGAGAGGTTAAGGTGACACAAGCCCTACACAGCTGCAGATGAACTCACCTGGTCCCAAATTCATCCAACTACAAACGCAAGCCAGTTTCTCTTCCCAGCTCACTCAGGCATTTTGGACCTCTTGAGAGGTCTGAACTCCTCTCTGCAGAGACCTCGATTATGTACTTAATAAGCTTTTAAATATTCTATTCTCTATGTGTTTCATCAAAATTACAACTAGACTTTAGATGAAAGTCCACCTTAAAGGTGGAGAAAAGTCTGGAGAAAAATATGAGACAGAAAGACGGCTAGTGTGTTCACTTGGAGCTTGCTTGCTTGATGACTTCTGCCTTCTGCCTTCTGCCTTCTGCCTGCCAAGATCTATTTCTCCTCCACAGAGTCCCTCTGCCATGCCATCCTGCCTGGGAGCCAGCCAACTATCAGTTGAAATCTCTACAAACTATGAGGTAAACCTTTCCCCTTTTAACTTTGGGTATTCTGGATTTTGTCTCAGCAACAAGGAAAGTAATTAACATAAAATCCCAATCTCGTATCTAATTCAAACTGCTACTCTCTCCACTACCAATGCTATTTCAGCTTTAAGACACTGAATTGTGCACATGTGCTCATATCTGTATATTCTCTCTTGGTTCTTCTTCACATCCCCAGTTTGGCTTCAGGATTGGCTGGGGAATGGCTTTACTCTGAGGTCATTTGTTCTCCTCCTTTACAAAAGTCAATTTCATTCATGCCAAGTGCCCGTAAAATGAACATGGGAACAAAGAGCAAAACCTGTTCATGAATTGACCATGTTACTGCCATTTCTTTCTGCTATTTTCCCCTGCTTCTCTACTTAACACTGCCCGGCCTCGAGGCCACCTGCATGGGAGGGGTTCCTGTTCTGGAGCTGACATGAAGTACAGCTATTAGTTCTGCAGGGTCCTACTTTCACCCCTTATGCCACCACCCTTAGCAGTAAGGCATCACCTTCTCTCTTCTGGGGTCCCCTGTCTGGTGGATATTCCTTTTGAGATACTCATAAGAAAGTTGAGCTGGGCTACTTTCCATGGTGCCATTGGAAACACGTGATCCCATTTCAAAAGGCTAGGAGTGCACACTGCTCCCCGGCTCACTCATCTCTTCTGATCACCGCCTTGGAAGATGCAGTAATGCTCATGTACATCCCTGTATTTCCCCGCCCTTTCTGCAGAAAAAGCATCATCATGCACCCGAATGTGATGAATGCGGTATGAGTGGAAATTTCATGTATCACACTGGTGAAAGAAAATAAAGAGAAAGTACAAGTTCTTCCTAACCCTGACTGACCACCAGAAACCCATGACTGATATGACAGCACTGCAAGACGGTTGGAACTCTGAGTAACATGCAGGACAGAACTCCGCCATTCACATTAGACATGGATGTTTGTGTAAGGAAGCAATCCCTTGCTGTGTGAGCCATTTAAATTAGGTGGTTACTTTGCCACTACAGAAAACCTTCCTTCTTGTCCACCTATGTGTCTAGGTAGGTCGATAGATGGATACAATTATTTTATCTAGATTCACACATTATTTGAACTTATGTAAATATAAACACATTATCTTTAGTTATATGTTGGATAGATGGTGGAAATGTTATACATGATGCTATTATAAATTGTTAGTATAACACTATGTCTATATATGCTATATACAATTATTTTATTTTATATATGTTGTATATAAATGTTTTATAAATATGTAATATATCTTGCTATATTTAATACACCAATATGATTGGTATAATTGCTATTAGTAAAATAAATGGTAAAATAACTTGCGACAGTCACTATCTAAAAAATTAGGGGCATAATTATCATACAAAATAACAAATTAGTAACTAGTGCAAAATTGTCATATTCACTGGGAAACCACAATTAAGGCACAAAGAGAGAAGTGACTCACCTCGTGATTAGCAGATAGATGATATATAGGGCAACTTTTAAGACTTGAAAAAGAGAGAGACACGTAGAAAATGAAGATGATAGTTTGTTACATCCGCCCCGTGTGGCTGAGGGATCCAGGCCCAGTGGCAGAAGCCCAAGGAGCTGCTGAGCTGTCGTGAGGCTGGTACAGCACAGCTAACCATGTAAGGGGGCTGCCCTCCTCTCCATGGAAGAATGGGGCACAGAATTTCGTGAAATTAACTTTCCTCATCCAGAAACATGGATCTGCAGACCAGAAGTGGCAAGGATGTAAGACAGCATCTGATAAGCGATGCTCGGCCCCGAAGAAGGAGACACAGAACCCTGTATTCCTAAGCAGGCTGGGCAGCAGCAAGATAGCTCCAGTCTAACATGAAACTGTTATAATAAGGACCCAGTGTCTTGCAGAAAATTGGAATCATGTTCTATAATTTGTGTTTTAGAAGGCATCAAAGTAGAAAACATATTTTACTTAAGCAGACATGAAAATAGCCACCTTAGACAAGATTGGCACCAAACGAATCACTATCAGAACTTCCTTTTGTCCTCATAGCTGATTCCTCTCTTCCCTGAGTTTGGGACACATGATTAAGTTTGTTAAGAAGAATTTGGGGTACATCCCTTCTTCCTATCTCTATATCTTCCTATCTCTATGTCCTTCTCTATAAATTCTGGGAATGTGACTAATTATCCATCAGTGACACTGTTGAATGTCACTGAGTTCCATATGGCTTTCTTTGCAGAATTGCCATGAAGAACCATAATGTTCTGAGATCTTACTCTAATTATTAGGCTAAGAAGTGATCTTGCCATGATTTCATGGGTGATGGCAGAAGATGTGAAACTCCTGGGTCATAGAGAAGGATGTCTTATAACCCACATCAGCAGCAGTAGCTGGACTACCAGTTTGGGGGCAGTAGTTCCATGACCACTCAGTTCCACAAGGTGATGTGAAGAAGGCCAGGTGACACCTGCTCATGCTGAGGGCTGCATTACAAGACAGGCACCCTGGGTTAGGAAACTCAAATCTTCCCTAATGAGCAGTAAGCATGCTGGCCCTTGGCTTCCGAAGGAGATATTATTTCTATCTGTCATGCTTATTCTCTCTACAAATATCCTCAGAAAGACAGCCAGAAACAAGGGACAGCAAGTGCCTTGCTCTTACAGCATACCAAAACACAAGAGACTGAAGCATTACTTCCCAAAAGTTGCTTAGACAAATGTAAAACCAGAAAAGTCTTTGACACAAAAGATCATACAGAAGCATGTGGACTGTACTTTAAGGCCTAAGGAATGAGAAAACCAAATGATAATATTTGAGGGCTGCTGAATACCTTCTTGCCATCATGGTTGGAACCCAAATGCCTTAGGCAGAGAGCCTGAAAAAGTTTTAACGCCCATCTCCTCTACACAAATACATGCACACAAACAATAGGATGTGTTGCTTGAGAACCATGTCTGCATTATTCACTTCCATATCCTCAAGTGTATATAACAGCTATTCAACAAGTATTTACAAATTAATTAATTAATAAGTTCAGTCTCATTACGTTGCAAGGATATGGGCAATAACATGATATTTTCTGATTTATTATGAGAGTAAGTTTCTCCGATTAATTCATCAAGTACGTGAGATACAGCTTAAGAGTGCCATATTTTTATATTGTTCTTCAGAGTGTAAGAAGCACTTATATATATATATATATATATATATATATATTTCTTTTAAATTATGCATTTTATTTTCATTAACATATTGTACACTCTCCACATATTTGCTATGATTGTGAGCAGGTGGAATTAAGATGGGGAAACAAGTAAAAAGAGAAGACAGAAAAAAAACTACAGAATGGCATTGCCTGCATGAAATTAAAGAAACGAGCCATGGTTATTACAAGCAGAGGAGTGCAAGTACCCTTTTCCAAAGAAATACAGGAGAGAGCAGAAAGATCTCAGAGAAAGAGCCACTTCCCCAAGCTGCCATTAGGTGGTGCCATGAGCCCTGTACAGCCCCATTACCGTGGGCAATTGCTTAGGAAACAGAGAGAAAACCCGATTCGCTTTTATAGTTTATGCTGGTGTTTGCAACTCAGATAATTCCCTCAATAGCTAGTTAAGAGACACCAAAATTAGTAAATACCAACTCAGGATTTACTGGGATTTATCAGTTTCTCAATAGCTGAACTGTAGAAATATTGTATAACAACATGCCAACTAAATCAAGAGCAAATAGAACAGGAAAGAATCCTTAAAACAAATCAGGATACTTTTCTTTATTCTTTGTTGTTTTCTGTACTTTGGATTAATGATCGATATACATATTGAGTAGTTTCATAGCAGAAAATACTGCTGCATTTAATCAGTGCCCAATCACCAAATTTTAATATCATGAAGAGTAGCTTTACGTAGATAGGTAGTATGAGCAACAAATGCAATGGGAAAAATTTTCACATATACACACAGATAGCAAAGTACGTAAATACACAAACATGTATAGTGTATACATAAACACATTATATCATATGTACAGTGATACATGCAGAATTTCCTTCCCCAACAGAAAAGTCTTGCACATAAAGCTATAAAATGGAATAATTTAGAGATGGATAACAAACACATAAAACTGTATTTTGGTTCTAAATACAGTAAATCACACGCTTAAATCAGTATCTACTACATGCAAAGATGCATTTGATTTTTAAACACTGATAGTGGAAGAGTCTTTAACAAATGAATATTTTGGCTACATATGTCTTATTATAAAGTTTTGTTTTTCAGCTCTGATAGTAAGTGCAATACATACAAGCTAACACACTAAAAATAATACTGAATTCTGTTGCACTAAGACTCCTATAGGAAGAATGGTTACTGAAATTCAAGGTGCCCTGAATAAATATTTGGCCCTATGAAAAGTCACACAATGCTTTAGAGAAGAATGTGTGAGTCTATAGAACCGAAACTAAACTCTAGGTTTAGTAAATGTAGGAAATCTAGAATCAACTTCTTAAAAGTCATGTAACCTTACACACATTACACATTCTCTCTTGGCTTCATGTCCCTTTCAAAATGAATATTTGATAGCGTAGACTAGAATTTTGATAATTGTACCCAGTTTTAAAATTCATCAAAATTTCAGAATATAACATTATGCCCTTTTAGAAATAAGTAATAACTGTAAAATATCATTAAATATGCAGTTGTATTCAAGTCTTTATTTGGGGTCTATAAATTCATTGCAAATTATTACTTAAACAGAGTGGAGCCAAAAGGGAAATATATTGGTCAATCACTAAGTACCCAAATCCAGGGAGGCATAGGTTCTTCTGCAAAGGTTCTGTCCATACAGAGCTTCTGACATTGCAGGTATATGTTAAAGGACCCCAGGGCACCTAGTCAGCAAAACTTGAGAAAATTTCTAGAAATTTCTACCATTGAAAGGAAAAGATAGATGCAGAGAGACTGCAATTGAAAACATGATGTCAATTCTGCTTTGAGCAAGTCAGCTTTAACAAATACACTTTTATGAGACAACCATGGAGACTTGAATACAATTGCATATTTAATGATATTTTAAAATTATTGTTTGTTTCTAAATAGGCATAATGTTATAGTCTGAAAAAGAACTCTTGTCTTTGTAGACATATGCTAAAATATTTATGGGTCAAATATTTCGAAAATGAGTAAAATGCTGATGAAAGAAAATTAAAATTGGACATAGTGGAAAATATTTTGAGACCAATGTTACCATACTATGCTTTTTGCTTAAAACTTTCCAACATAAAAGTTAAAGCATGTGCATGTTGATACATACAGAAAGATTGTGCTTAATGGGATGAAAAAGTCCTACTGCTCAGACAAGCAAAGCATGCTTACAGAACTTCTGTTCTTTGGAAATCTCTTACTACTACTGTGAGCTAAACAGGGATAATTCCTAAAAGCCACAAAGTTCCCATGAAATGGGACAGGAGTGATTTTAAAAGCTTGTGTGGAAAACACCTAGATGGTGTTCCTGGAATCCACAGCATGAGAGCCAAAGTTTGACTTCATCACAGCAGGTGTTTCTGCAAAACTTCTTTATCTCATGAAAATTTTATAGTGAAGAAATGTCCACAAATTTTCCTTTCACTGTGTTGATTTTGGTTTTCAGGCATGGTGAGGTAGTTTTAAATGTTTTATAGAATTTTTGTGGGGAAGCACTTCTGATATACATTTAAAAACTGGGAAGCTTTCAATCTGAAGACACTTTTGTTCTGATGAAGTAAGTCTGTGCAGATTAGACAAGCCACTGTTTCCAAGAGACAGCAGAGGGAAGAGAGGAAGCTGGAAAATGACAGCCAAGGTTTCTTTTGAGTTGCATGTATACTTATAGACAAGAGTCCTTGATTGTCCCAATGATGGCAGTAGTCAAAAAAAAGAGAGTGGAAACACTCAACCCTGAAGTGAGTGCGCACGCACACAGGCACCACGCTGATAGCTGAGGGACTGTGATGCAGCCTCCCAACCCCAATTATGATTGATAGCATTCCATTATCCTGATGCTTATTTTAAAATCCCCTTGACACAGATTGATGAAAGGCATGGACCTCTATGAACCTATGAAAAATTTATAGGTTTGAAAAGAGCTTTAACATGTACCATTTAAGCACAAATCATGTCCTGGCTGTCACTGTTTTTGCCACAACCTTTCTTATGTTGGTGATATATGTTTAATAATCAAAAACTGATGCTAGGGATTAAAGCACCAAGATGTTACAGAATAGAGCAACAACAACAAAAAAGAAATTAGATTCATATGATTTTAACTATTCTTTAATCTGCTTCCGGGCAACAAAAGTGATTTGTGTCAGCCGTTATTGCATTAAACTTTAATTTTCTTCCACCAGCACAAGATTATATAAAGGAGTATTGGATTGCACTCAGCATGGATTAGCTGAGCACTGTCTCTGCTGCCAAGGAGCAAATGGATTTCCTTCTTTCTTTGATTTATATTTTTATTGCTGCTTTTCCCTCCTTCTAATTCCCATTACCCCTCTGTTTGCCAGCTCTGAGGTGCCCTGCAGGAGCGGCAGCGAGGCGGCAGGATCATTGGCTTATTGCATATATTTATGTTCCAAGGCCTCTCAGTCCTCTGTGTCAGTGGAATAAAGTAGCCTCCAGCTACGGAGACTGCATGCTAGTTTTAAACTATAAAATTAAAAATATTTAATGTAAAAAGTCACCCCTTACCTGATTTAAATCGGTAAAACTAGCTGGGTTTTGCCTCCCTTCTAATGGCCCAGCTGTGTCTCACAGCAGATGGAGAAAACTCCTTTAAGACAGACACAAAGTAGTACTCCCAGGCTCACTTTGCACACAGAAGTGGGTGGGTGGGCAGCAGGGCCCCAGAGGCTTAGGACGAACAAGAGGCCTTGGCCTTCACCTGGAGGGTCTCTGAGGACCATCTTTGTTTCTGGAAATGACAGCAAACAAACTCCCCCAGTTCACTGATCCTGGGCCTGAACCTAGACGGGTGCTAAGGACATGGGTCCCTCCTGCAGTGGAAAGGACCGGCAACTCAAGCTGCACCAGACAGGGTGCAGCAGGCCAACAGCAGTGAGTGTGCTCTGTGGGTCTGCAAAGGTCTCTGCGTTTCTGAAGAAGAAAATAAGCCTGCCAGGTTTCAGCTCGGGTTTTGGTTCTCACAGCCTTCTTGAGAATAGAATAATGAATTCTTGGGTCTCAGAACAGTGGCCCTTAGGGAGCAGTTCCACAGCAGATGTCACTTAGCAGAACTTGGAAAGAATCCAGGTGGCCAAATGAGGGCCTGCCTTCAGAGGGCGGGCAGCCCTGCGCTGTTCTCCAAAGCCAGTGCAAGGAGCCGGCCAGGCCAAAGACCCATTCATGGGATTAAAAGAACCATTTCAAAGCATGGAATAAAGATTAGGTAAACCACTAGCAGGCTATCAAAACAAAAGCCTGGGCCCTCATTAATGGAGTAGAGGCTTCCATAGAATTGGAAAAGCAGAAAGCACTGCTCATCATACATCTTATGTACTTTTTAATACATAGCACAATCTAAGGATGAAAGTGTGCTTATGTGTGAGCCACATTCAGAATTCGTAGAACGTATGTTAATGGACTCTGGAAGGACGGATGCATTTCTAAAACCAAGAGTACTTGTCACTTGTCACTAATCCTTACATTTAGGTGTGTTTTCATGTCACACACAGTGTTACATCACTACAGAAATGAAATATTGTGAAGTCTCACTCAAAAGTATATAATACTTGGCTCAGTTATTCAGCAAAAGTTTCTTTCATTCCCCTTTGGCCCCATTGTGATATTAAGACATCCCACAACTATTTGATTGAAGATTTTTTTAAATAGGCCATTCTGATTTTTCATTGATTGCAATGCCTTAAGAAGGTTCAATGCCACTTGGAATTCATAGTGAATTCCATTCTTTGTGGAACAAACTCTTATTTTTAGTACCTCCTGGTTAAACTAAGTTGAGTTCCATTTTCTTCCTGTTTCTTCTACAGATCTCTGGACAGTAAAAAGAATTTTTAGTTATGCTCAGGATATTGACATTAATGGCACCTCATGTGTGTAGAGAATTCTCTAGAACTTTTTATCATACAGATTCTTCAGGGCATGCCATGGGAAAGCTAAGTAAACACATGAGAATCACTTGTAGGTAGCACCTCTTTTAGGTACGTGAGATGCCAGTGTAGTCAGTTTAAGGGCAGTAGTTGCCCATGAAAACGTCTCTAAAGTTCAGCAGAAACCTACACTCATTCAGAAAAATAGATCACATGCAAGGAAGGACATTTAGAAAAACACAAAAGGTAAATAGAGTGTTTCTCTATTAAGTACAGCGTTCCACACCAAACACTTCTAAATTAGCAGTAAAGTTTGTCTTTTCTCTGTCATGTTCTTTCTCTTCTTGGCATGCGTTGCCTGGTTTAATGTGCATTGCTGCCATGGTCCCTTTTTTCTCTTAAAAAATAAACCTTTATGAAGGACCTCACAAATTAGTCATTCTAATTCTCAAAAAACGTTTAAGTATTATTTTATTATCTCTACATAGTATTCATCGCATTATTTCTATTATGTTAATGAGATAAAGCTTTTTAGAAGCTCTTTCAGTGTTTCCTTTTAGACTTAAGTATCTTACATGAATCTATATACATCAAGATCATCTTAAAAACACTGGGAATTTTATACCTAAGATTTAATTTAGTCAGGTGTATTTTAATAAGTAATATTTTTTAAAGCTTTATGTGTAAAATAGTTTTCTACTGTATTTATCACATTTATGCTGCAACAATTTTGTGGAACAACCATCCACCCCAAAGTTGTAAAGTGGCACACAACTGTATGTTTCTGCTCATTTGGGACCCAGCAGTTAACCAGTATATGTATGTGTGTTTTTCTGACATCAAATATGTGATATTTTCTTATACCGATTCTCTTCACCACCTAAGTCCCCAAGTGTTCGGTTGGATCCTAACGTTTAGAGTTAACAGAGACCCCACAGGCTTGAAGCTTCATTCCACATAGCTGCCTCTATTCCAAAGAGCAACCACAAATGAGGTATCAGGCCGCTCTCTTTCTGCCAAGCACACTGCAGAGTCAAGGCTCCCATGAATTCCTCCTTGGGTGGATATTGGAGGAACAAAATCAGGGAGTCCTTTTACTTCCAGTGAGCAGTTCAGTAGGAAGGGCTATAACACAGCAACAACCAAACGGGTACATGCTTGGTGCAGAGAACTGGGGTGGAGTTCTGATGCTCTCTGTGACACCATTTCCCAAGGCCGAGGGGCTAAGTCTGACTGCTGAGGAGTTTGTGTGGGGCTTCAGCTTAAAGGCACAATTCTTTAAATCATTGATCACTGGTGACAGAACTCCATTTCCAGACCTTCTTCGTAGAGTCTAGGATGTGGGGCTAGAATTTCTAAATCCTTAATTTCATGCCAATTCTTTCTGGGACCACCTCTCATCTTAAAGCTATCCATGCCCCTATTAATGGCTTGTGTCTTAATGTTCCCACAAAGCCTCATGAGTCATAGATGGACCTTTTCAGAGGTGGTTGGATCTAGAGAGTATGATGCTGGGATCAAGAATGTGTGAGTACTAAATTAGCCTACTGATTGGTTTGGCAGGGCTCAGAGTGCAGATAATGGGAAGGCCCTCCCTGGTTATGAGCACTACCTACCCAAAAGGCTTGTAGCCTGGACACAATATGAGGGAAAGAAAGAGGGCTGCTGCTGTTGTTGCTGCTGCTGCTGCTGCTGTTGCTCTGCCTTCTGCTACTTCCTCTCTGATACTGCTCTGCCATTTGCCACCCTGCCTTGGAGCCAGCTAACTATGGACTGAGCCTCTACAAGCTGTGAGCCAAAATGAACCTTTCCTCCTTTAACTTTAGATATTGGACATTTTGTTTCAGCAACAAGAAAAGTAACTAAGACCATCCTTTTCTCACTAACATAATATAACCATTAAGACGAAAACAAATTGTAAGGGTCTTAGGAGTTCTGTGCCAGGAATTAGGGGCAAAAACTAAGTATGTTTTATAATACCATGTAGAGGTTTCCAAAAACAAACATTCTTTTGTCTATCATGAATCTTTCTACACCTGGGTTCAGATTTTGCTGAACTTAGCAAGAATCATTTGAGCTTGGTCCAAGTTGTGGTATGAGTTGAGAAATATTTGATATATAGTTGTATGACACTTTATAATAGGGGTACATTCTGCAGAATGTGTCACTATGTAATTTAGTTTTCTGCAAATACCATAGAAGAGTGCACTTAAACAAAGATAGCTTATAGCTGTGGTTTATCACTAATGAAAATGGCATGATGAACTGCATGGACGTTTCTGCTCATTTGGGACCCAGCAGTTACCTAGTATATATTTCTGTGGTAGTGAATGGTCACTGAGCAAGAGCGGGGAAGAAAAACCAGGTGAATGGGAAAGTGCAGTGCTTCTTAAGGCTTCATACTAGAACAGGTACACTGTTTCTTCCCTTGTCTTCAGCTGGCCAAGACAAGTCTCATGGCGAGATCTAAAGACAATTGGGGATCAGCTAAATGGTGAAGGGAGTAGAGAAGGAGTTTTGACACGTAATTCAAAGACCAGAAGTTTCCGAGCTTTTTTCTGAAAATGGTTAAAAAGCTAAAAAGCATCACAGGACATATGGCTGTGTTTTAGCCAGACTGTGATAGTTTGCCAGCCTCTACAGTGTAACAGTATGGCCTGTGCTACTATCACCATTTTCCCTCCCAGATGCCAGAGTCACATTCAATCAAGATAAAAGTCCAGAATCTTATGACAACTGTTCTTTCAGACAAAGTGACAACTCATGATCCCTGTACACAGTAATGGGAAGAGGCAAGTTAACTGCAGTGAACTCTTCCATTTAGAAAAGAATTAGGCGCCCATAGGGGTCCCTGACAGCCCACGAGGGCAGCGCAGGTGCTCTGTTAGGCCGCAGAAAAAATCCATTGATGCCATTGCTCATCCTGGTCCTTGTTCATGATGGTTCTCAAATCCGCCCCTTGCTATATCTTCTCTTTCATTACCCTGGGTCACATCTGCAAAGACCATCGGATAATATATTTTTCTCCAAACACAACCAGATTTCTCAGCCTGTTTCTTTCATGGAAAAAGTTAGAATTCCAAAGTCCTTTTTATTGTTTATTTCTAAATCTTGGCTAATATGCTTTTGCCTCTTTTTTTTTTTTAGATCAATAAAACTTTCCAGTCACCTCCATGTGCCAAAAGTCATGCTCATCGTTCTTCTTGAAGTAAGTCTCCTCGATTGCAAGTACTGGCTATGTCTCTGTTACACATTCTGTCAACTTGGGGAGTCTGGAGGTTTAGCTGAGTAACTCAGCAGTTGTAGGTCTTGGGGTGAAAAGGACATGCCCTTACCCTTCTGGGATGTTGTTTATTGTGTTAATTTGGGAAGTTTAAAAGGTTAACTATGTGATTCAGCAGGAAGCCAGGGTGCTTACTTTGTACACATACTGAGCCTATGGAAGAGGAGGCATGGAGACTGTGTGAGAGCTACACGCCCCCTGGGTGGGGGCAAACTGTTTACAAAGTAAAGGAGAGAAAGAGGCTGCTTGCCTGCAATTCCACACATTTGCTGGTTGTTTGCCGCCATGAACACTCTGCCATGTGCCACTCTGCCTCTGAAGCAGCCAAATATGGACTGAAACCTCCACAAACTGTAAGCTAAATAAACCTTTCCTTTCTTCATTTTGGGTGTTGGGTATTTTGTCTCAGCAACGAGAAAAGAGTAACCAAGACAGTCTCCCTTCAGTCTCCTCTTCAGGAGTTATTCTAACCATAAGGATCAGCTCTCATGTCATTTAGAATTCTTGACCAGAGATGTGACAGCCACACTGATATTTTGATTTTTACCCTGAGGCTGTATTTTAAAACTGAGGCCTTATTCTGTTTTGTTTAATTTGTTTGCCCATGAAACTGCGTCTTAGGAAGACTTTTAAACTGAAAATATTTTTTATATTCAACTGAGTATCATATTTGCCCTTGAAAATTCTAGAATTTCTGAGTATTCTACATTCACTTTTAATAACTATATTTTCATGTGTCCCTCATTCTTAAAGTGCACAGTATCACAGCTACTGACAATCAGCCTGTCTTCCCCAGGAAAGTTCATAGGTAAATACAAACATCAGTAATACTACAATTTTGTTTTGTAACTCTTTTTTCTATATAATTTAAAAGATAAATATATTACAAAAAATTATAAATCTATGTCAGTGATCACATAGTATAAAGTTATAATTTGTGATAATCACAACACAAAAGGATAAGGAAATAAAGGTGCACAGAAGAAAAGATTTATATGCTATTGAAGCAAAGTTGAGACCAATAAAAATATCATTATAGGTTTACAATGCTAATTTTATTCCCCATGGTAATCATTTTAAAAGTAATTAATACATATACAGAAAATGAAATGAGGAATCAAAATATTACTCAACAAAGAAGAATTTATCAAACACAGAAAAGAAAGCAACATTGGAGAACTAAAGAACATAAGCGGTGTAAGACAAATCAAATACTGACATTGCAGAAGTCTTTCCTTGTCAACAATCACTTTAAATGTAAATGGATTAAACTCACCAGGTAATAGACAAAGGCTGGAAAAATGGTTTACAAAAATGTCCAAACAATTCAAATCCAAAGACAAAAATAGGTTGAACATAAAAGGATGGGAAAAAATATTTAGGGCAAATACCAAAAGAAGGCTAAAATGCAAAACGGACTTTAAGACAAACATTATTATAAGAGATTAAGAAAGTATTTATTCAAAAAAATTGTCAATATAGTAAATGATATAAAATTAAAAATATGTATGCACCAAATAATAAAATATCAAATATAAAGCAAAAATTGACAGAATACAAATGAAATGTACATGTGATATGATTTCACACCTACTAGGACAGTTAAATTCTTTTTAAAAAGGAAAATAACAGGCATTGGCAAGGATATGGAGGAATTGGAACCCTATTTCATTGCTGATAGAAACATAAAGTGGTTCAGCTGCCATAAGAAGCAATTGGGGTATTTCTCTAAAAGTTAAACTTGCTGTGTATATGCCAGCATGTCAGTTTTCAGACATACACATACCCTCCAAACTGAAAACAAGCACTCAAGTATTTGTTCATAGTAGCATAATTCATAATACACAAAAGATAGATATAATACAAATGTTATTCATTAATGAATGAATGGGCAAATTATAATGTACACATACATAGGAATATTATTCAGCTCTAAAAAGATGTCAGTTACATCCATGATGTGACTAAACTTAGAAAACATCGTGCTTATGTTTTCTGAGACATAAAGTGGTTGCGAGAGATTATGGGGGGTAACTGATTGACAATATGACATTTTCCTGGGAGTGAGGAAAGTATTTTGGAATGGGATGAAGCTTGTGGCTGTATGGCACTATAAATGTGCTAAATGCCACTCGCTGAATTGTTCTGAGTATGGCATGATTTTGCATTATTTTTTTAAATCCTCAAAACCAAAGAGAACAATTTAGCAGTCATAGATATTTACCCAAAGGGTTATATATATGTATATATATATTTTTTCTTTTCATAAAACTTATATGTTATGGAAACAACCTAAATGTTTCTCTTGCACATTGTCATAACAATAAACTCTTGTATATCTATACAATGGAAAATTATTTTGCAACATACTGAAACAGACAACATGGATGAATCTTAAAAACATTTTTAGTGAAATAATCCCAATGCAAAAGGCTACATATGATATGGTTTTATTTCTATAATATTCCAGAAGCGACAAAATTTTAGTGGCAAAAGAACTTCCTTAATTATTAGAACATAAGAGGATAGAAAGGCGGGAATATGGTAACTGCTTTGGATAATGCTAATACTCTTTATCTTGATTTAAGGAGCGGCTATATGATGTATACATTTCTCAAAATGCACTGAAATTGCAATACCTAGCCAGGCATGGTGGCACATGCCTGAAATTCCCTCACTTAGGAAGCTGAGGCGGAAGGATGCTTGTGAGAGTGAGGCCAGCTTAGACTGCATAGTGACTTCAAAGCTAGTCTGAATAACATAACGCGACCTTGTCTCAAAAGAAAATCTAATAGCCAACAACTGAAATTAGTAAATTTACCCAGTTAAAGGTACTTTATTTTTTTTATTTTTATTTTTTTCCGGTACCAGGGATCGAACTCAGGACCTTGCGCTTGCCAGGCAAGTGCTTACGCCACTGAGCTATACCCCCAGCCCAAAGGTACTTTATTTATTTATTTTTTTTATTTAAGAAAAATAAAAGTACAAAAACATATTGACAAACAGACACCAATTAGCATAAAAAATAGTACAATCACAACTAATCTATAGACAAGGTGATATGGTCTCAACAGCCAAAGGTACTTTAATAAATTTAATTTTTAAAGAATTTGCAGTGCTGGGGATGTTAGGTAAGTGTTCTACCACTCAGCTACATCCCTGTCCCAATAAAGTTAAGGTTTGAAAGAAGGGAAAATTTCTGCATTAGACTTACCTTGTGTTGGTTTTTAAAATTCCCAATTCAAATGCTTATTTTGATGTGGACTAATAAAGTTTCAGTGATGGCTTTACAGATTTCCGAGAATTGAGGGAACTCTTTTACCCTCTTTGCCCAGGTGCTAAAGGGGGATATTAAGACAAATAGCCCTTCTGTGCCAACGGAAGAGTGAACCAACAATATATTCAACCATATGTTCTCGTCTTGGCCAGACCATCTGCTGGCTGGCTGTGCACTTAAATACATCATCTAGTTCACTGATTCCAATTTGAAGGAAAACTATGGGGTAAGAAAAAGGCATATCCTGTGAAACAGTCAGTTAGCTAATAGCCACGTTGCAAGAACACAAGTACCCTATCTTCTAAGAATAAACTGTGCACCCTGGAGGAAGTAAATTCATGCAAGGTATCAATAAAACTCTTGATTTTAGAGGGCAAAATGCTTTTAGATCTCAAAGAACAGGC
This sequence comes from Dinomys branickii, assembly GCA_004027595.1. Classification (NCBI taxonomy): domain Eukaryota; kingdom Metazoa; phylum Chordata; class Mammalia; order Rodentia; family Dinomyidae; genus Dinomys; species Dinomys branickii. The sequence continues at coordinate 23,412 of PVLD010010303.1, forward strand.
ACGTGAGCTGTATTTCAAAAGCTGGACCCAGGACTGCAGATAGGCCAAGTCTATTGGTTTGCTATCTCTAGATTTCCCTGGAGGAGAAATTAGATACAAATCAGTTATAGATGTCTTTCCATCGTCACTCTGCTGTCTGTATACCTGTCCTTCTGAGAATTTTTGTTGTTGACATAAATAGACCATGTGTATGTATTTGTAACCACTGTAGAACCATGAACTCCAATCTTACACTTTCCTGGTATGAGCTATGATTTTCCCCAAACATTTGGAGACAAATCTTGACTTATTTTCCTATTTCTCTGGAGACAGAATTAGGTAGCCTGTTTTTTTCTAAATGTATGGTATATGACAATGACTTTGCCAAACAGCTCAAAGTGTCTTAGCCCCATTGTTAAATCCCAAAGTTTGCACCGCTGATTGCAATTTATCTCCTCATTCACAGCAGAAAACCTTATTACCGAAGTAAAATTTGAATCACTTGCAAATCTAAAGACTGCTTTTTGAGCGATTTTCCTGGTCTCAGTCTCTTGCACATTTCATTTCAACGGTTCCTCAGGATCTTTGCTTCCCCTGCCCTGGGCAAACAGCGTCCTTCTGCCAGTGTCTTCCTCCCGGTACTGGGTTAGTGCAGGGCAGCAACTGTCAGAACAGCAGCCTGTCAAGAACTAAATCAGAAAGGAGGGCTCTGCTGTCGTCTGCACATCAGAGAGCAAATCCCCCGGGGTGACTGTAAGGCACCATGTTCACCTGTCATTTTTAGCTCATCTGCAGAGCCCACTTGGGATGACTTTCCCATCATCAGGTGGTCACATTTCTTTCCTTGGGCTTTTTATTTATGAAAAGAAGAAATACTCCAAGCAGGGCCAAACTGGAATTCTATATAAGAGAAAATTCAGTGAGGCACAGATAGCAAACAAATAATCTGTTCTCACTGCACTGCTTTCTAAAAGGCTTACACAAACCAGTTGATAAGGCCTGGCTGGCATTACAGCGTAGCAGACTCATAGTATCTCATTAAGCCCAGTGTTCAGCCTAAGAGGGAGAAGTCCAGCAGAGCTGTTGCATGCTGGATGGACAATGCGCCTTGAAATGTTACAGAGTGAGTTTGCGGCACTGCTTCCACACCGTCTCGGCGCTGTCAGGCGTTCAGTTTATTTTCACCCAAGGAACCTCAGATCCCAGAATATTTGTAGGCACAAGGTTTAAGTAAGGTACATCTTAGTCTGTGGGTGAAAATTTACGTTATTTTCCAGAAGTGCACGCAAATCTGCCTAGCACAACAGAACATAATTCTTTAAGCTCATGATTGTCTAACCTAAGTGCTCACTCTACCCCTCGGAGTTCATTCCAAATGAGCTAAGTGCTTTCTGCATGCAAATTTCATGATTAGAAATGGCCATTTAATGGACCAATTCTGTGGCTCTGTGATGCATGAAAGAACTGGAGCAGAGGGAACTCCCTTCTTCAAACCAGGGGCTACTGAAAAGTTGCCAACTTCATCATCAGGGAAAGGTTGATGAGGAATCCAAGATGTCAACAGAACCATACTTACTAGTGGTCACCATCCCTGGTAGGAGCAAGCACTCTCTTTTCCACTCTCAACCGCTCCCAGAGCAAGCCTGATCCACTTAGGCCTTCGAACTTCTACCTTGCCGTTTGGAGCTGCCCCTTATGCTCACTCTGTGCAACACTGCAGGGTGAGAATTTATATACTACCAGTTATCATCAAGACACCTGGGGGTTTCCTTTCAGATCTACCCTACCTCTTCACTATTCTTTAATGTATTCATTGAAGAAATATTTATTGAATACCTACTATGTGCTACCCAATAAATCAATAAATCTCCACTGTTATGAGAATTACATTTAAAGGAGAGGTTACAGAAAATAAACGCTCAAATCGGGGAAAAACAAACATGGTAGGAGAATGGGATACAGGAGGCCCGCTATTTCAGATAGTGTAGGGCTGCTCAGGAGTCCAAGGAAGGTTTTTGGGTTTTTTGTTTGTTTGTGTCTTTGGTACTGGGAATATAACTCAGGACCTTGTACTTGCCAGGCAGATGCTGTGCCACTGAACTACATCCCTAGCCCCCAAGGGAGATTTTTGGAGTGAGGTGCCAAGTTTGAAGAATGCATATGTGCAAGACATCAGTAACAATAATGGAGCAGAGCAAGAGCCACCTGCATCTTTACTGGATAATTCCTATACAGGTTGTTATCCCATATTTGCATTCTTACGTAGTGCTGTAATCAGCTCATGCCTGTTGGTCTGTAGTAAGCCATGGTCATTTAACTGTATCCTACTGTACATTTGCACTAGACAGTGAGATCATGTCTAGTACTGTGAGGTCACGTCCTCAGGTGTTCTTAGATGCCACAAGCTTTGAAGCAGTCTGAGGTGTTCCCCACAGATAGGTGTCAAGAGAAGGGCTCTCTAGTATGAGAGAATCTTGTGCAGAATGGAAGGGAATGAGAACACAAGCTTGCAGATATCTGAGAGAAGTGAATAGTAGGTAGAAAAATCAGAAATGTAAAAGCCATAAATGGGGAGAAACTTGGTGTAATGGGTTAACTCATGGTCAACTTATAACACTCAGCTAAACTGAATCAGCATGGTTCTGCGTGGGGACGGCCCACTTGAGTACTGTTGCCAACAGCCTAAAAGGAGAACTGGGGAGGGGGGAGGATGATGCTGTTGATTCTCCTAGAGAAGCTTGTCATAGTGGCTTTCCTGATATGAACTCAGCTGTTCTCGTCGAGGAGCTCAGGTCCTTGCTGTTGCTGAGAATGGCTGCGATTCTCTTTGGGGAAGCTCTGGTCCTTACTTTGAGTACTGCTTCCTGGCTCCCATGAAGATCCCTCACACTGCTGGCACAGATCCTTCACCCTACTGGCACAGACATTCTAGCTTCTACCACTGACCTTTCAGCCTTCCCAGTGCAGATCCTTAATACAGACTTGCATGAGACATTGTCATGGGTGCTAGGCCTCCAGTTGCACTAGTGGAGGACATTGCTATGGGCTATAGGTCTTCAGCTGGACTCATGGAGGATGTTGTCATGGGATCCATGCCCTCAGCTAGATTCTTTGTGTCTCTGGTATTCCACATACAGATCTCCCGTACTTTTTTGACTCTTTGGATGAATATTATAAAGATAATCCTATAAATTATGTGCCCTGTATTAAATCTTTTCCCTTGAATGACTATAATATTTGGTGAGGTCTAGAAACATCTAGGAGGTGAAGGTGGCTAGGACAGAGTGGGTCCAATAGAGTTATCCGAGGTGGGTTTACAGAAAGAGTGGACCACGTCTTAGGCATCCTTGCAGTCAGCAATAAAACCTTTCTGTTTTACTTGCACTAGGCAGGAAATAGGCCTTCAAGCTACCAAGTTTAAACTGTCTATTTTTAGCTCATCATGTTTTCGTTTTCCATTTTTACCTTAGTCTTTCTTGACATGTTTTAAATATCTTGAAGACCAAATGGGATCATGACTTTACCGTTTTTCCCAAATCCTCCTATAATAACCCTTGCGAATAAGTAAAAACAGTGATCGTGGAGTGGGTAAATAGTGGTAGACCAAAGGAAACAGCAGCCCTAGGATGATGTCTTTGCTCTCAATGGAAAAAACAGGAGATGTCTTCCAGGAAAACAAAACAGTCAAGAGGAAGTGATTCCAGTTCTCAGAAGCATTCATTCACTTGTGCACACAAAATTTAACCAACAAATATGTGTGATGAGCCAGAGTCACATAGTATCACAAGAAAATGTATAATACGCTCATCCTCAAATCATTAAGAATTCCTGGCATTTGAAGATCTTCAGAGCCATTTTCCCTTTGCTCCTTCTATTTTACTTGGATTCTCTAGAACAAAACTCACAAGTGCCATGGAAATACAGCTGCAGCCTGGTGTAAATGAAGCAGAAGGCACTTTGCTCTGAGCATTTTCTCGCAGATAGAGTAACATCTTCCTCACTTTGCCAAGGGCACTTTCCAGCAATGTCCAGAGCCTGGGGTAGGCACAGGAGAAGTGGTTAAAAGCAGGGCCAGGTAGAACTAGGAGCTTTAAGAGGTAAGTGTAGCTGAGTATGGGACAGGTATCAGGACCACACATTCTCTGACCGCCTGGAGTCATAATTTTACCAGCTCCCTGACACGAAGGAAGGATGTCTACAAAATGGACATTGTATATAGTCTGAATTTTAAGGCAAATATCTGCATCTATGTTTTCTTCTGGTAAAATGGACCTAGTTAATCTCATAAATGTGGGCTTCATTCTGCATGTGGTGTTTTGCTGCTCTTCTAGATTTCCAAATTTAAAAAGGACACATAATTTTTAAGGTGAAACACCTGCACTGGGTAAGCGCAACTATTTTAACTGCTTTAATGGCCTGATTTCTAAAAGATGCAAAGAGTTTAAAAATGAGGACAGGGATCTGACTGAATTCTGTATGCAGTCACCCATGGGTGCCCAGTAGCAGTTGGTAAATGAGAATGTCAGGTCTGTTGCTTGATCAAATCAACCAGTTTTTGGACTGGAATGTTCACTCGTGTTGTATGTGAAGCTTCAGGTAAAACTAGGACTGTCCTTACCCTGGGTATGAATAGGACTTGCACCTCAGTCTCTAGCAAGCTTGGTATTTTCTGCTCTTTACTCTGAAGCGCAGTCAAGTCCATCTGCTGTACCTGGGTAGAAAGCACCATGGTCACCAATGTGACAGTTCAGTACTTTTGCTGTGGCTGCCTGAAGCCCAAAGCCAGCTTCCACTGAGCTCTCTCAGTGTCTTCTTGTGCTCTCCAGTGAGCTTCTGCCCGTGAAGCTCATGAAACAAGCAGGGCAAAAATGCAGTCTCGCCTGATTGTCCATCGCTAGCCCCTTTGAACTTACAATGCCTGTCACAGGTGGCTGTTCTGTGGCACATTTACCTCCCCTCCGCACCTGAACAGTGATAGCAAAGCACGAAGAGGATGTAAGGGATCTTGGAAGGTGGAGGAGAAGGAAGAGGGGGAGGAAAAAGCTGTTGTATTTCTTGTTTTCTGCAATTGGTTTGCATAAAAAGACAGAGTGCTTCCTAATTTGTTGCACACATTGTACAAAGGAGAGAAATACAGCTCTCAGAGGGGCCAAACTGCATAAATTCAGGCTGTGCCACTTTATCATGGATGACCCTCTCTCCACACTAGGAAAGCGGGCGCGACATATCTTACGTGGGGCTCTCTCTTCTGGATCACTCACTCAAGCACCGGTGAATCCAGACGAGTCATAAATCATTCCTGGAAATCAGAGCTGGGATGAACCTTCTGTAAACATTGAGCAGGACCGGAAGCAAAAGCAGCATTTGGGCTGGGGACAGCACTGTGATGGTCGTGGCAGATCTGGCCAAGCAGCTGGCCACATGTTGGGCTGCAAAGACTGTTGCTCCAGTAATAAGGTGCAGGGAAATGTGTTCGAATAGCCAGCATGAGAGTCCACTTGGGACTCCAATCGTGTCTCGTTTCCTACCTAGTCAGCACACAGGAGTAGACCGACTAACTGCTTGTGGGGTTTAAAAAAAGAAAGCTAGTTATCATTTTCTTTTTTCCATTGATGTATTGCTTAAATTATTTTTCTCATAGAAAGATTAAGGGAATGAAGGTGTCATATTACCTTAAGAGAAGCCATTTATTAACTTTTTCTCAAGCTGTAGATATGTGTATAGACTGTATCTATACACATATATGTACATATGGTTGTGTGCATCCACTTATGTATAAATGTGTAGGTTTACACACACATTTTCTAGTGTACTTTTTTCATACAGAAAGACTCCTAGCTAATGATGTCTGATCTCCTTTTAACCTGTCTCATTGTGGAAAAACCACGAACCTGGCAGATGATGCTGACTAATTTTCACCTATGAAGAGACTAATCTATTTATACTTTAATGTAGCCATTTTTATTTTTTAAAACTGAATAAACTAAAATGAATGATTCTGCTCTCCGATCAAGAATATTGGCTGCATAAACTACAAATGCAGACACAGACCATAATATGGATGCAATATCTATGAAATATAAAAAGTGACAAGTTATTTAAATAATTGTCTCATATTCAAACAGTATCAGAACTGTATTTGTTTTGTTTATAGATTGCCAAATCATACGATTCTGCTGTGGTATAAACACAGAGATTGGTTCCTCACTCTCCTCACCCATTTTAGTAGATCTTCCTTCGGCAAAATAGCCCCTTTGTGACTGTGACCAGGAAAACTAACACCAAGAGATGAGAGACTTAAAATTTACCATATGTTAGAACATGCGCACAGGAGTGCCTGCCTTGGGTTGAATATGTCAACGTGGGGATTCTTCAGTTTAAAAGTCTCATTTAATCCACACCCTACCCCTCAGCCAAGTTTCTGTTCTTTGTTTCTTATGAGAGGGGCCCTTCAAGTGCAGATGTTTTCTACAAGAAAATATATACCAAGATGCACACAATTCCCTACACCTGAGAATCAATGCGCCTCAATGATATTCTGATATCATTTGCCACAGTTTTAGTTTTTATCTTTAGCAAAAAGTACATACATGATTTACATAATCAAATAAAACTAGAAGATATTTAAAAATGGCTTTCCCTGTCATACCCATCCTTGTTCCTGATTCTTGTTTTCCAAAGGTAAATATTTTTCAACATTGCATTTTCTTCTGAAATTGACCTCATGTCTCAGAGTAACATCCCTGCTGAGGTTTTTAATTTGTTGTGTGGAAGATGCGGACTTCAGCTTCCTTACATGTTCACCTCACAAGCCACACATACACACAGAGCACCTTCCCATTACGTGTCACAGGTTTTAGGTAAACTAATACCTACAATTACTACTTCTCCTGCACAACTTCTTGCTTTTACTTGAGTCAATTATCTCAGCGTTTGGGTCTTTTTTTTTTTTTTTTTGGTTTTTCATGTATTTATCATTACTAATAAGAATATAAAATATCTTTTAATAACGTAACATAGGAATAGTGAGGTTTTTTGGTTGAGGGCCACAGAGTAAACCGAGTCACAGGACAGCATCCTCGGGGTGTGTGGCCAAGGCCCAAACTTGTGGCTGTTCAAGTCCCTTCTATAAAGAGGCCTAGGATCTGCATATAAGTTACACACATTCTCCTGTGTACTTCAAATCATCTGTAGATTATTTTTAATACCTAATGGGATGTGTTACATAAATCATAATTGTATTGTTTAGGGAATAATGACAAAAAATTCTGTAAAAGTTCAGCTTAAATGCAGTTTTTCCCACATATACAAGGTTTTCGGGTGGCTGAGTCTACGGCTGTAGACAGAACCTGCACACACGGAAGCCTGGCCGGAGCTCAGCTCTGCAGGCCAAGTTGTCTTTCTTGCGTCTACTCAAGCTCACAATTTTAGCGACATAAATGAGTAGGCGTGTCTCTGGCCCGTAAAACTTTATTAACCAAAAAAAAAAAAAAAAAAAAGGGTAAGAGAGGTAGATTTGGCCTGAGCCGTGGTTCGCTGACCTGCGGCTTCATATCAGGTTACCAGTGAGGTCTTTGTTTCCTTAAAATAGTCCTTCTGTCCGTGTTGATCCTCTTTCTCCAATCTGAGCTCACTCCTGTCTATTCTGCTGCTATCCTGGAAGCACATTCCAGGCTTTTCTCTCAGGTTGATGCTTTCGCTTCCTGGTTCGCACATCCTTCCTGCTTTACCTTATCCTTTCAATAGCTTGTCAAGAAAAAGTGCATTGAATGTAAATTTATGAGACAAAATAAATCCTGAAAGGACATTATTCTATCCACATGTATCTTTGATACTTTAACTGGGTGCCGCATTCTAAGTCAGAGATCATTTTCTTCTCTGAATTTTGAACCGTATCTTTATTTTCTTTGAGCTTCTAATTTTAACTGATAAATGTCATTCTATTCTGATTCTTGACCTTTGTTACGGGACTTGGTTTTCTTTATAAGTGGCCTTTGAGATTCTTTTCTTTTTCTCCAATGTCTAGTTATTGCTGTTGTTTCCATCTATGCAGTGGAGACTCTGAGAATCCTTTCAGCATAGAAATATATGCTTTTCTCTTATGGGAAATTTGTTAGAGTGATGTTTTGGGTAATTATCTCCATGGTCTTCTCTTCTAGGATTCGTAGTAGTCACAACTGGCCCAGTTCATCTTATCATTTTTTCTCTCTTTCTCTTATCTTAAGCATTCTTTTCTATCTTTTATTAGTTCATGTTTTCTGTACATTAAGTTTGTATTCATCTTGGGGAGTAGGTGCATGTATATATATACGGAGAAGGTACATGTATATATAAATATCTGTATATGTATATATAATACCATTTGTTTCTTTTCTTAATCTCCTTCCTCTTTCTACCCACCTCCCTTCCTCTGACTCTAAATCAGTTTCTCCCTTTTCATTCTTGTTGCTATTGCTATTCTTAGAAAATGTTTATGACACATAATGTTTACAATCATCATGGGCATTTGGCGCCTCTAATGGCATATCTTAAAACCTTACTTCCCCCTTGGTTCTCTTTTAAAAGATAGTTTTTCAAACTCATTGTTTTAACTTACTAGCAAAATGTTACCACCCACAGTAATAGATAAAAATTTAGAAAGACTCACAACAGGGAGATGTAAATGTCTTTGATGGCAAAGCTTCTGAAAGCCCCCAGAGCAAGTCTGCAGAGAGCAGACAACAGCACAGCATGGGTGGGAAAGAGGTGGGCCTCCCGTCCTCCCTGGACCCTGCACCGGAGTGCAGCCTTGGAGAGCGCTTGCTGCGCAAAGCTCCAACCAGCAGCATTGTTGATGTCCACAGACTCAGTCTGCAGGAGAGAGGTTCTGTTAGAATCTTCTTAATCTCCTCATGTTCCTTCTGAGGTCCTTTGTTCGTTTGTTTCGTTCCACTGTAGATTTTGCCGTCCAATGTTTAGTGCTCATTGTTTTTTATATTGTTGAATGATAGATTAAAAAGCTGATTGGAATAAGACAGACATTAATTATTATTTATAAAATTCATTTCCCAGCCCTGAAAGCCTAGGCAAAATGTAAATGTCAGTGAGCTACACTTTTCTTGTTCATGCACTGGGCATCTAATTCATAAATTGAGCATGTGACCCTTCATGGTAGCTTTAAATACCTAATGAGGTTACATGTAGTAAAGGCCTATCAGAACCAGGCCCTTAAAATTTATTGTAGAGCCTTAAATTTTGAAATTGCTCCTCCTCCTGCTTTTAAAAAGTATATAAAAATGAGCTATTTATTAGGAGTCAGTATAATGTAATAGTCAGACATTAAGCTTAAGAATCAGATACACTGCAAGAGTCTTATTTTGTTTATTCATTAAAATAATTATAAATTCCATCTCTGCCTTTTACCAGCTGAGTGAGATTAGGCAAATTACTAATGTTGCTTAACTTTAGTTTACTTATCTATAAAATTGAAATAATAACACCTACATAATATAGTGAAAATGGAAGAAAGTACAGAACTTACCCTGTGTGATGATTAGTTTAAGAAATGTGATAGTGAGGGGGTGATAACCATGTATTCCTAAAGCTCTGTTTTCTTAGAGTAAGGACCAGAGTAATGAGATTAAAACATTCATAAATGCACTTTTTCTATAAGTATGTCTGTACCAATAGCAAAGTATAGAATTTTTTCAGTCTATTTCACAGATGTTATATAGCCACTAAAACTAAACTCTGGGGACCTTCCAATGATTGTCTTCTGTGATTAGTAGAGATTTAAAGTGATTGATCTTTACATCATATCAACTCAGACAAGAGGTAATAGGTGAGGTATTTGCAAAAATAGTGTGCTAGGAAAGAGGAAATTTATCAGCTTGTATTTTGTATATGGAAGCTAGTGTGTTTAGCTGGGCTATTTTCCAGTTTGGGCTGTTTTCTTCTGGTGTGACTTACCACTGGGGCAAAAAGTATATCTGAGGTCACTGACCTATTTTAAGGCTGATTTGTCTCAAAAGATATCTTTTAATGATTCTGACAAATAAGGCTGAGAGATATGCCTGCCATATGGCACAACATATGTACAGTTGGTAGACACCAGTTGAATGGGTAGCAACATAAGACACACTTTACATAGAGTGTATCATCATACACAAACCTTTCAAAAGAAGTCCAGAATATGTGTGTGCATACACATAAGCATAGGAATACATATGCATAAATGTGCATATATATGCATATGTAGTTACTCAGATATAAGTACACAACGAAGAATTGTTTTATGGGAGCTTAAAGTATTGGGACATACCCATCTTGCCAACTAACCAAACCTAACTTTGAATTAATTCATTTATTTATTAAAACTATTTATTGAATATCTATGATATGCCTCATTGAACATAGTATTGAATGGATCACAAATGCTGCAAAGGAACTGTTGTTTTCTAACAACGTAATAATGTGTCACCTTCTGAGAAGCTTTATTAAACAAGTGGTTGAACATTTCCAAATTTTCAGTAAAAGAGTTTGCTTTGGCAAATGTTAGTTTGTTGGTTAAGGATTGTTTTGGAAAACAAGTATCTCCTTTTGTTTAGAAATGTTTTTGTAACTGCAAAATTGATCAAAAATTTCTTCCAATTAAGATTTTATGTCTAGCTTTCCAAGACTGTGTTCAGCTGAACACTAATGATTTAAGCAGCGGCACCCACGCACACACACATTGCATTAAATACGAAGAGACAAGAATTGGGGAAGGGATCCCTGCTCTCAGAACTGACAAGATCACGGAGAAGAGCACAACACCTCCAAACCTATCTGGCCTGTCTTAAAAATTGTATTTATTCTCGTTTTAGAGTGCAGGCTATCTGGGCTCCTTGTTATGTTTAGAGGTGCTACCCTTACATCTGTTAGGACTGGCAGCCGCAAGGTGAAAATAGTCAATCAAGGCTAAGTTGGACGTTTGAAAGAGAAGAAAGACTTCTCACCCACTTAACTATTTGCTTTACTCCTCCTTATTCTTAACCTTTCTAGCAACAAGTACTTCCTTCTCCTACTGTAGCCCTTCCTCACCCACTGTTTTCCTCTGATTTTTTTATTTAATAATCTTTATGCTCTTCTCTTCCTTAATCACAAAGGCTTTGTTTCCATTTTTTCTTCCATCTCTTTTTCTTTTCTCTCCTTCCTTTCCCCCTGCTTCCTCCCATGTTTCCCTTCCCACTCGGATATTTTCTTCCCCCTTCCCAATAGCTATAGTTTCATATGATCCCAGTTCCACGTCCCAAGGGTGCGCAGCTTGTCTTATCACAGAGTTCTTGCTGGCTCTTTCATTTCGCTGAGCATCTTAATCTAGAAAGACTAGTTTGAAATCTCAGATTCTATTTTTATTCTTTTCTTCACCTTCACCAGTAGGCAATTTGTTTCAATTCATTTTTTGCCTTGTTTTTGCAGTGCTGCCTTGTAATATCCGGTACGGTTGTCTTCTTTATGTTTACCAGCAGTACCCTGTTAAGCTCCTACTTCCCCTTAGCTGAATGACCCTTGGAATGCTGCCTTAGCCCCACGCCCCCTTCAGCAGTTACTTCCTCCTGTATACCAGTTTTCAGGTTCCTCAGCCTCAGCATTACTGACAGTCAGGACCACATAGCCTTGGTTGCTGTCTGTAAGGCAGACAGCAGCATCCTGGACTCTACTGCTAGAATTCTACTCCCTACCCCCACTTAGCATGACGGTCTCAAAGTGTTTCCAGACAGTGTAAAATGTCTCCAAGAGGGGAAATCATATCCAGTTAAGAGCCAATGATACATCCTAGTCACCATCGTAGTACGAAGATGCTGGTAACCTCCGTGTCTTATTGCTGGAGCTGCTGTATTGCAGGCGTACTAGAACATAGTAGTCACTATATTGGGAATAGATGTGACAAAGTGGCCCAGCCATGATGAAGCTGTTGGCAAAAAGCAGGCAGGGACCTTGAGCAAGGGACTCTAAAGGACTGCCCAGCACACAGGAGGGGAGGCTGGCACACCTGGCAGCTGGCTGAGGTCTTCCTTTGTGCAGGTTGGGCTCTGTCTTCAAGCCCAGGGTGTAGACTAAGGAAAGGGTTCTGGCTTGATAGGAATTTCATTTGCTATAATCAAACACAAGTTCTTCATCCCATCCAAAACTTTGGTTTAATTACTGTGGCTGGAGAAGAGGGAAGAAGGACTTTAAATTTTTCTTTAAAGTCCTGAATACTCGGGCAGGTGTTAATTTAAGGGTTTTATATATAGCTGGTACACAAGGTATATGCTATGAATCAGATGGGCTCATGCCGCACAATAGAATAAAATGACAACTGCTAAGCATGTGAACCCGCCGGCCTTTCCGAGTTTAAATAGAAAAGTGGCATTTTACAATGTGTTGTACAAGTCCACCAGATTGGCTATAAATCAACCCAAAACACACCCAGTACCTCATCCCAGAAGGTCTCTGCAAGCAATAACACATATTTAATGTACTTCCCATCAAATGTCTGCCTGCAATGTGACTGTTGACTCAATATGCCTGCTGCCAGGCTGATAGGGTGCCGGGGGACTCTGCTCTCCCAAGACTGCAGGGGGCATCTGTCTTCCCCCACTTTTCCACACTCATTCTGGGTTTCTGTTGTAAGATCAAAATAGGCCTCCCTGCAGCAGAGCAGGAGGGGGACAGTGTGTGCAACTCAGAATGCTTGAATTTAAATTCTATTTTGAATGAATGTAACACACACTAATAATTGCAGAACAGAATATTGTTCACGTTAAGCTCTCAGGAAGAGCTGACTGCTTATCTTTCCTCTTGTCATACACTTCTCTCCCAAAGTTCTCCTCCCTGTTGCCCCCCACCGAGTTCTTTTGTGACAGTTGCATTTCGTTTAAAGAACATTTTCTTATCCATATTGCATATTACTTGAGCTCTTTTACTTGGGATTTTTCACACATCCTTTACATCTTCTTTGCAGCTCTAGTCAATAAGCGCGAAGACCTAAATTATGCCTTTGCACTTCATGGCTATTCCCTTATCACATGCATTTTCTGTTGCCTCGAGGAAGACCTGTACAGTTTTTGTTATTGAAATCTGAATTCATTCCCTCCCAAGCAGATGGAGGATGTGCAAATGTGTCTAAAGACTTAGAATAGCACTTAGTCTGTTTTTTTTTTTTTTTTTTTTTCTTTCTGCAAAGCCCTGGGAGTCAGAGCACTTCTCAGGCACCCATTAAAACCAATTGTGAGAAAAACAGTGATAATTCTACAACCCACACAAAATTGCAAGAGCAGGCTATCAAACCCCCTTGGCCACACACATTTATGTTTGTCTGGGGGTATTAATCTCTCCCTCTTTGGCAAGACAATGAGAGTCCCAAGTCATCTAGGGATGGAATTACATTATTTCATTATATATTGATTGAAAGATCTGAAGCTTTTATTGTCGCTGTTTATCAGGGCCCCTTGCCAGGAGATGTGTGGGAAATGAGGCGGCGCTTTGCTCACTGATGGAGCCTGCCCCGATCACCATCTCCATTGTAAGCGACTGGGTGCATATTAAAGTGCACTTCTCCGTCAGATAAAGAGCTCTTGGGTGGTTGGGTTCCCTGGCCAGACAGCAGAGGCCCAGTCAGTCCTAAATAGCACACACTTGTCTTTATTACATGCTCCTTAGAGTCCCAGCCATTCCGTGTTGACAGGATACACTCATACACTTGCAATCCACACACCATCCTTTGGGTGGTCCTGTTCTCAATGATGTGGGGGATCAATCCATTGTCTCTTCACGTACATAACGTGTACATCTTATTTCTGATTGAGCCGGTAGCTTTTCTTTTGTAAGAATAATTTTTGGATTCCTCCTTAGCCTTTGGCTTAGTCCTTTGTCTCTCTGGGTTCTCAGCACAACCTAGGCACACTCAATGCCCTATCACAGCACTTACAGCATCAGAGCAAAACACTTTGTTGGCCTTTTCTTTCTTCAGTATCTTGACTAAGTTCCTTGAGGGTTTGGTTACCACTGTGCACAAAACTGACTAATTTTTGAAAAATTTTCTTAGTGGTAGCTTAACTGGCAGTCATACAAGTCCTGACTCCAGGACTCCCATTCCAGTACTATCTTCCCTCTCTTCCTGTGCCACACAATCAGCGAGGCTCACAGAGCTTCTAGTTCACTCTGGAAGAGTCTGAGTCATTATTAGCAAGGAAGTCTTTGAGATGGTCCACTGGCTTTGAGAACCCATATTGGATGGGAGGCACAGAGAAAATCTTAAGGAAAATCACAAGGCAGCAGAAATGCCTGTCCTGAAAGGAGCCAGAGATGCCTAGAAACTAACTGGGCACAGAGTCTCTGTGGAGACAACTCAGGGAATTTGGTGCCATGTGCATGTGTGCCAGCTTCTGCAGCTCAATGGCTCTCCAAGTAACAGAAGAAATTCCACAGATTTTGCTTAAACACATATTCAACCACTTGATGATTTTCTGATCCAACATATGAAATACAATTCCATGTATTCATGAAATACATGTATTCTATGATGCTTCCTTTTATCACAGCAATTTCCCATTCCTCAAAAAATTTCCTAGCTTTTAGTGGTTTTGGTGCTGATTAGTTAATATTTCTTTAGGTCCTCTTTGTAATTTAGCTACAGTTCACTACCAAGACCTAATAGCTGCTGCCTCACAGCCTCAAAGAGATCAAACAGTCATAGACTCTCTCAACACTGGGCAGAATCCTTAGATACATCTGTTGTTCAATTTACACATAAAGAAAATAACATCCAAAGAAGTGTCATGTCTTGCTTAAGTACTCACAATTAATTAGAAACAGAGCAAGAACAAGAATCTATACAACCTAACTTCCAGTTTGCTATCTGTCTTGTCACACAACGTGAAACGTATCTTATTTTCTCCTTGAAAATTGGGTAGCTGATTTATCTTTGTATGAGTTCAGGTTAGGCCAGAAAGAGACAATGGATTAAAGTTGGCTAATACATATTGAATTTTAGAAGAAAACAATTGGCAAAACCATAGTTAGGAGTTATGTTTTCTTAGCCAAAGGAAGAATGTTCAGTTTGCTAATATCAGCAATTTCAAGGAGCCATTTCTGGGCCCAGAGGGTCAGGGCAGCGAGCTAGTACTACTTACCTGCTCTGAAGTCGTACAGTGTAAGCGCTACTTGCGCTGAAGAGGTGCCTGAGTGAATAAAGCAGCCCGTCTAAGATGATCCAACAGGACCAGAGCCAGAGAATAACTCCTAAAACTCCATTATCTTCTCAGCCCTTATTTTGC
Source organism: Dinomys branickii (assembly GCA_004027595.1). Taxonomy (NCBI): domain Eukaryota; kingdom Metazoa; phylum Chordata; class Mammalia; order Rodentia; family Dinomyidae; genus Dinomys; species Dinomys branickii. Next base: position 38,672 of record PVLD010010303.1, read on the forward strand.
GCCAGCTTTTCCCTTCCACTAAACAGAAACCCCAAGACCAGGGATTCTAGATGGGTGTACTCTACACGAATCCACACCCTGATCTGGGAGGAAGGGGGGGATGAGGAGAAAATGAGCCCAAAGAAAGAAAAATACCCAAAGAAGGGCCAGCACCCTGCCTTGCACAGAGAAGAGGCTCAAGAATTTTTTAATTAATACATTTAATGACAAAATCCTTTGTATCATTACTTTATATTTCAGATTTGAAGTCTTGACTTTCCAACCCCATTATAAATCCACACAGGGTTTTCTCACATGGCACAATGCCCAGAAAAAGCACTAAATAAATATTTGGGGAAGAAAAGATTAACTAGCATAGAAAAACAAAAAGCGAAAGCATTTTTTAAGGGCAAAAACGAGGCAGCCTCTTTAGAAACAGGTATGAAAGCCAAGGGTATGTGATGGATTCAACGTTTTGAGACGTGGTTAAACGTGAAACTCTCTTGTTACCAGTAATACTCAGGACTTTCCTGCCAGTCATTCCCCTCACTGTGGACTCTAAATTATTTTCATTTATATGAGAAGTTCAAGGTGCAGGGGAGGCATCTAGCTACACACTTACATTTACTGCCTGAATAGGCACAGACTCCTTTAAATAACCATGCTGTTTACTGTACAATCTGATCCATTCTTTAATCCAGCTAAGTGTTAAATATTACCAGGACATTTAGTGTGTCTACCACATGTGCATAACCCATTGATGTAGGCAGAAAATATGGAAAACGTTATAAAATCTGAAAAACTGAAAAAATCCTAAGGAAATATTTTTCTGAGAGAATAAATATTTATAGGCGATTCAGAGCCTACTTTGTGCATAACTTCATGTTTAAAGAGTTTTCTAATTCACGTAAAGTATTGTATCCAATTTCTTTTCTCCTTCCATCAAGCACATACATAGTCAAGAGTTGGCCATTGTGAAAGACAGCTGAGGCAGCTCATGTCCACGAACTGTTCAAGAGCTTGAGGAGGACAGAGGAGCCAAGCCTGGTGTGTGGCTTGGCTGTGTGAGGGTTCTTTCAGAACATGCCATCTCCCCTCCTTAGTCTACTGGGAAAGAACAGATTGTAGAGGGTGCGCACATCAGCAGTCACTTCCTGAGTGGTCACCAGAGGCAGAGAGACCCTTACACCAACGTGGTCATCATCCATGCATGGCTTGCCTTCCTCTTTCTCTCCCTTACAAAATATACCTGGCTCTCCTTGAAGCATCTCCAAGGTACAGAATCCACCTGGATGTCCTAAGAGCCAAGGAAACTGTACAGGCGTGCACATCTCCTCTGCACAGCCAGGCGCACCCCTTCCCACCATTCATGCAGCCCTGCCATCACTTGTCTCTCCTCCCTGTGGACTCCGTTCTCGGGCCAGCAACCCCCCCAAGAGCCACAGTCAGCAAGTTACAATGTGTGTGATAATAAAGTAATAATAAATGGAAGGGGAGAGGAAAGAAAAAAACGGAAGAAGTGAGGTCCAATACAGGATATAGGTTGACAAAATGGAGGTAAAAGCGTTTGATAAAAATCCAACGAAACTTTTTAAAAAATAAATAATACATTTAGAAAAAGGAAAATTAGTGCAAAAATTTTCTCTTCACTTACATGTTTGGACTAGTAAAGTTTCTTCATAGGACCTTTAATGTTGGAATCCACCAAGTACAGAGGAGGGAGAGTGAGTCCCACCTGGGGCCCCTGCCTTTCCTCTCCTTTCTCACCTGCAGGGCTGTGCTGCAGGGATGCTGATCCCTGAGGTTCACCAGGAGACTAACACCAAAGAGACACGGGTGCAACTCAAAACAAGAACAGCTTCTGAGGAGAGATTAGGGGACTAGGCTGACTCAGCTCTGTGTCTTTCTTCACTGCATAGTACTTAGCTGTTTTCGTTCAGGTTTGTCAGGAAATGAGAAGCTATTGTAGTCATTCTGAGTAGCAATGAATTTAATGCAGGGAATTAGAAGTTTACACAACCAGTGGGAGATCTGGTGAGCTAACGTCAAGAAGAGCTTTGCCTACTTTGAGGGAGTCTGGAAGTACCAAAAATGCAATGAAGCTACCATAAACTCTCAGCTGCTTGCAGTACGAAAGCAAATGCCCTTCAGGAAAACATAGGTGAAATCTGGTACCCTCTGCTTCCCTCCAGTGCTTGTGCAGTCTTACAGCTGCTGCCACCACAGACTCACGTTTATCTCCTGCACACTGAAGCTCATATGCTTCCTCAGTGTGAGAAACTGTTACAGAGGTTGTAGATGTGTCAGCAAGAGACAATGTCTGGCTCACTGGCAGAGCAAAGGCTGCAAAGCACACTGGCTAAACTAATGGATGAATAACTCACAAAAGAAGCCTTCAAGCATTGATGTTTTGGATCAGATATTAGGACAAGCTTAGACTAGAAGAATGCAAACTCCTTTGTACCCTCAGGTCCGTGGGTACCTTGAGTAACTTGATCATACTATACCAGCCACAAAGCTCTTCATCGCGGTTCACAGGACTGAAGTGTAAGTTTTAGGTATTTTCTAAGTGGTTATGGTAGGTTTTGAGGAGGCCATGTGGGACCTGCCAGAATCCTTAAACCTTGCCAGGAAAGCTGTCACTATATATCCCCTACTAATAAAATACGATCACTTAACAGAACAGGACATATGTGTGTAAGTGCATGCATGCATGCACACGTATACACACACACACACACACACACACACACACACGCACACTTCTTCCTTTGCACTTTATTCAGGGATTCAGTTTAAATTTATAAACTTATGTAAGATTTTATCTAACATGAGACACAGATTTACTACAAAATGTAATTATCCATCTTAGTTAATACACTTCTATGGGCAAAGCATATGGAAAAAATAGGGCCTTAAAGCCTGGATATAGGTCTCACACACCAATTACTGCAGTTATACTCCAAGTGACAATATATAAACCCTTTCACTCCTTAGACTCTCAGTTTCTTAATTTGAAAATCGAGGGATTGAAATGTATAATTTTGACATTGCTTTAAACTCTATAGTTTTATAGCCAGATTGTCACCTGTATCAAAATAAGACTATTTGTCATGAGTGACATTGTAAAATTTCTGGATTGTACTTTCTTCTGCTCTCCTACCCTTTTTTGCACCATACCAATGTTTGTGGTTGAATTATATCGTAACATTGCCAAGCACATCTCAAGTCCCTAGACAATAATTGTGGCTCCATAAGCGTTCTTTTATTTTTGTTTTTGTTTTTTTAAACTTATTTTGAAAATAAAAGAAGGAAAACATATTAAGAGACATCCATTTACAAAATAACATAAGAACAATACAAGCAATATAGAGTTACAGACAAAGTAGTATGAAATTAACAATGTTGCATTGATATTTTCAAATTGGTTTCTCAGGAGAAAAAACAGAGACATGAAAGACTGATCAAATAATCATCAACTGTTGCTTTCAGTAAAGTGATAGATGTCAGTATGTTAACTATCCTGTATATACTTATAATCATAATTTCCCTTTCTTTCCTTTTTCTTTTCACTCACCCTAATTGCTCTTTACTTTTGAGCATGTTCCTTTCATTTCACAATGTTTGTCCTATCTTCTAACTTTTATTCACTCTTTCAGGTGCTTACACTAGAGAGACAATACGTTGCTTACAACATCTTCTTTATTTCACTTATGAGTATGGCATCTAGTTGTGACCATTTACCTATAAAAGCCTTGAGTTTATCTTTCTTTATAGCTGAGTAATATTCCATTATACAGAAGTACCACAAATTTTTACCCATTCCTCAATGGATGGAAATTTGGTTTGCTTCCACAATTTAGCAATTACAAATTTTGCTTCTATAAACATGGATGCACGTATATCACTGAGATATGATAATTTCAGATCTTCTGGGAAAATACCTAGAAAGGGAATGGCTGGGTTGAATGGCACCTTTAGCTCTAGTATGCTGAGGAATCTCCAAACTGATTTCCACAATGGTTTCACCAGTCTGCATTCCCACCAGCAGTGGAAAAGAGTTCTTGTTTCTCCACAGCCTCGCCAACATTTGTTATTGGTTGATTTCTTAATGATAGCCATTCTTACTTGGGTGAGATGAAATCTCAATGTTGTTTCAATATGCATTCCTCGAATGACTAATGATGTTGAACATTTTCTCGTGTATTTATTTGCCATTTGTATTTCTTTATCTGAGAAGTGTGTGTTCATCTCTGATGCCCATTTTTGGATTGGGTCTTTGAATTTGGAGGAGTGGTGTTTTTTAATTCTTCATATGTTCTAGATAGAAGACCTTTGTCTGAGGGACAGTGAGCTAAAATTTTTTCAGTTTGTGGGTTTTCTTTTTACTCTGCTGGCGATTTGTTTAGATATGCAGAAACTTTTCAGTAGGATGAGATCCCAGTTGTTGATTCTTTGAGGTATTTTATGTGCAGTTCGGTTTTTGTCCATGAACTCTCTGCTTACCCCATCTTCAAGGTTTTCACCTACTTTCTCTTCCAATATATTTAGTGTTTCTGTTTTAATATTGAGATCTGTGATCCATTTTGAATTGAATTTGGTGCATGGTGATAGACTGGGATCTATTTTTAGTTTTTGGTAGGAGGCAAGCCAATTTTTCCAGCACCATTTATTAACGAGGTTATCATTCTTCCACTGAGTTTGTTTGGCCTCTTTGTCAAAGATTAGGTGGCTGAGTGTGTCTGTGGTTGTGGCTCTATCTTCCAGTCTGTTCCATTGATCCTCAGGTCTGTTTTTGAGCCAGTACCAGGTTGATTTTATTACAGTAGTTTTGTAGTATAATTTCAGGTCAGGGATTGAGATTCCACCTGACTTGTCCTTGTGACCCAGAATAGCAATTCTGGGTCTCTTCTGGTTCCAGATGAATTTGAGGAATGTTTTCTCTAGATCTATGATGTATGCTAATGGTAGTTTAATGGGAATTGCATTGAATCTGTACAGTTTTGGTAGTATGGTCATTTTCACAATGTTGTTTCTTCTGATCCATGAACAGGGAATATTTTTCCATTTATTGAAATCCTCTTCAGTCTCTTTTTTCAGAGTACTGTAGCTTTCATTGAATACATCTTTTGTTAGATTGATTCCTAAGTATTTCAGTTTCTTGAATGCTATTTTGAAAGGTATGATTTTCTTAATTTCTCTCTCAGTATGTTTGTTGTTTGTGTAGAAGAATGCTATTGATTTTTGAGCATTGACTTTGTATCCAGGTATACTGCTGAATTTGATGATTAATTCAAGGAGTCTCCTGGTAGAGTTTTTGGGGTCTTCCAGGTAAAGTATCATGTCATCTGAAAATAGTGATAATTTCCCCTCTTCCATTCCTGTCCTTATTCCATTTATTTCTCTCTCTTGGCTGATTGCTCTGGCTAATGCTTCCTGAACTATGTTGAATAGGAGTGGTGACAGTGGACAACCTTGTCTTGTTCCTGATTTTAAAGTAAAGCTTTCAGTGTTTGTCCATTTAGTATGATTTTGGTTGTTGGTTTGTCATAGATGGCTTTGATCAGATTGAGGTAAAGACCATCAATTCCTATTTTCTGTAGGGATTTTCTGTAGGGCATTGTGAATGTATGTTGGACTTCGTCAAAAGCTTTTCTGCATCTATTGAGATGATGATGTGTTTTTTGTCTTTGGCTCTATTGATATGGTGTATAACATTAATTGATTTGCACATATTGAATTGTCCCTGCATTCCTGGAATGAATCTGGCTTGGTCATGGTGTATGATTTTCTTTATGATTTGCTGCACTCTATTTGCTAGTATTTTATTGAGTATCTTTGCATCTGTATTCATTAGGGAGATTGGTCTATAGCTCTCTTTCTTGGTTGGGTCTTTCTCTGGTTCCAAAAAGCTTTCTTCATAGTAAACCATATTTCTTTGCCCCTAAAAGGGATGAATTGGAACATCAAATTTCTGTCTATCCCCATCCACTCCTCACTGGGCTGGTGGTGACATTAACTGAATCGTATTAATATAATGCTTGGTGAGAGGTCAATCACACCCAAATATCTGTACGAAGCTCAGGGCTTTCTTATGTTGACAAATTCTGTAAGAGAAATATATGCACAAAGATGTACACATAGTCACAATTCATCATTTGGGCAGCTATGACCATACCCAGACCTAGGGAACCGGACCATGAGGAAGTTTCCCTCTGTTGAAGTTAAAAAGGTTCAAGTACTTTGAAACCAGACAGCTGACTGTTCCATCCTTCACCTGATTAAAATTTCAACCCTACTCTCAGATCTGACCATTTATCAGTGGAGATCAGAAATTCACCTGGGCAAACCTAAAATTATAACGAGAGGGAGAAGAAAGAAGGGAAGAGTGTTTTCTCCTAATGCCTGTGTCACACAGGCCCAGATTGTAAAAGGGGCAGCAGTCTCAGTCCGCAGAAGACAGTGCCCAAGGGAATAGCATGAAGTGTGGCTGAGACTGCTTTCTGGGCCTCTGGGAAGGGGCTGAAGCCCTGCCTTTGTGTACCGAACTATGTTTCTCACTCTGGCAGTTCCAACTCCAGAAAACTGCAGACTGCAGCCAGTTACATACTTTTCAGGGCCCAGTGTAATACGAAAATGTAGCAGCTTGACCAAATGCAAGAACACCACCAACTCTTTTCCTAGGCCATTGCAGAGAAGAGTTTCTGTTCTCTATGAGACTTTTTTTTTTTTCCCCTCCAAAGGATGCACATCAGCAGTGCCCTTCTGACAGTGTGGGTACTCTGCATTTCATAAGGTGGCATGTTAGCTTTCCGTCATTATGACAAAATACCTTATAAGGAGAAAAAATTATTTTGGCACCAAGTTTCAGCAGTTTCAGTCCACAGTTCCATGACCGTGTTGCTTTGGGACCTGTAGTAAGGCAGAACAACATGGTGAGGAACATGTTGCTAGCAAGGTCAGTTCCCCTTATGACAGCTTGCCTGTAGGAAAGGACAGAGGAACTGGGTTCCCTTCATGACTGGACTCTCAGGATAATAACTTTCTTCACAGAGACACTGCCCTCAAAACTTCCACAGGCTCCCTACAGCACTACCAGGTAGGAGCTAAACTCCAATATATAAGCTTTCGGGGGAACTTTAAGATCAGAGCCATAATAGCGATATGACAAATATCCCAAATCTCTTTTTACCTGACAGCCCCAGGGACTCAGAAACACCTGTGTAAACAAGACTCCCAGAGCAAACTGTGTTATTCTGTTGTTTCCCAAGATAGGTTTTGCAAAGTCAGAATTAATAGTGCCGCTGGGTTATATGCCTGAGTACATTAATATATTTTTTCACTACTTATCTCAACTTTACAGTTAGATCAAACCCCAGGGAGTTTAGGGCAAGCTCTGGCTCATCAGCATCTGCGTGGACCTTGTACTGCTGGAGCTTGGAGAGAACTTACTGATGTTCATACATGTCAAGGCTGAGGAGGATTTACTGTTCAATACACTTTGTGTTCAAAAGAGGGTCCAACAGTATGGATTTGCCACGGGGCACTTGCATTAAGAGTTACTCAAATTATCACATGCATAGGGATCACTTGGGGTTCTTGTTAAAATTTAGATTCTGATTCAGTACCACTACAATGAGGGCTGAGATTCTGCTTTTCTGAATTCTTAGGTGATACAGTGCTATCATCTAAGGACCTGATGGAGACCACTACAAAGTGGCTCTGAGCAGGATTTAAAATTAATCAATTGGCTTTCCATGTTTACTTGTGCTTGGGAAAATATCTGAGCTGATGGCCAAGATCCTGTTCAGTTTCTGTGCTTTCCTCAGTATCCCCCTCCTTTGCTTGAAAATCAAATAAATATGGGCTGCCCAAAAAGTTCTTTGTCTCAGCCCCCAGAGAATCTCAAATTCTGTTAGAGGGTTTGGAACCTCCTGGAGCCCTAAAATCATACCATTTGTCTTTTTTATTTAAGCCTTCTCTGTCTACTCACTTGAGAGGTTGTGGGCTTGATGAGTCCATGATAAGGACCCTAATTTGAGTAGAAAGAATTCACCTAATTCCTCTTTTACAGAAGATGTGGATGTACTGAGAGGTGTCAAGCACAAGGGGAGGCCTGACTTCTGCTCCTTAGCTTTCTGTGCACGCTGAGCTGCAGGATCTTTTGGATGAAGTTTTGGCCTCTTTCTCTCCTCACCTCTTAACTCAGGCTCTAAATGTTTTCTTTGGCTCCCCAAACCCAGCTCTGGAGTTGGAGACTCCTAGCCAGAAGTCGACATTTTCAGGACAGTCCCGCTGGAGCCCTACTAGAGTTCAGGCTGAGGTTAAATTTGCTCTGGCAGGGCTCTGACAATTGTGTTTGGGTGCCCAAATCCCAGAGTGGAAGATGGAAAGATAATGTTTCCCCACAAAAGTGCTTCAGTCTGTGACTAAGAGCGCATGCAGTGTCTTGTGGCTCAGCTCAGCTCAGCTCCAGGCCCTGGGTAGCAGGTCTGCGGAGCAGAGACGCCCAGAGTGATCGGATCAGAAACAGAGCAGGAGCTAGAAAAAAGCTTGAACTTGTTTAAAAGCAGAGAACTACTTAAAGTAGCACAAACAGCTGCACTGAGCCGGTACTTCTTTTGATATTATCTGAGAATTTAAAATTGTGAGAGTCCTTATTTCAGAGAGAAACATAACACAAATTCTCCCAGTCTCCTGTCTTTCACTCCACAAAAGAATATGCTTATTTACAAAATGACAGTGCAGTCTTATGACAAAAGTACAACAAATTCATCTTAAAGATCTTTTATTTTTTAACTTAAAGGTCTACTTGGGTTGTATTTGTGACTACAGAATGTGGCAGTGCTTCTTTCTATGAAGTAGAGTTGAGTGTTCCAGTGAGGAAAGCACGAGAGGCTGGCTGGCTTTGTAAGCAGAAGAGATCCAAAGAAAACAGAAACAGAGGACACAAAGTGAATTGGTTATTCCAGTTGCTTCCTTTGTAGGATGAAAGTAGAGTGGGACTGCCTTATTCTACTGAGTAACGGGGAATGACATTTGCTGTGCTCTGGGAAATTGGCCCATTTGAAAACTCATTTTAATTATGCAGAGTTTAACCTTAGTGACTCCATTCGGGTGTGGCCTGAGCAGCGTGGGAGCTCAGCACAGAACAATGGACTCCCATAAAATCTGTTCACTAGCACAGAAAGATCAAGAAGGCACATGTCTGCCAGGTTTAAAGTCTTGTTCTAGCTTTCACTGTGCACAAGCAATATGGATAGCAATAACCGAGGGGGTGTTTCCGAAGAAGGCAAAGAGATCGGAGGTACTTCCCGATGGGGGTGTGTCAGAAGAAATATTCCCCACACCAAGAGCAGCAGTTCTGGGCCCTGTATACTGTGGGTATTTTACCTTAGGAAAGAGTACTTTTTCAAAGAGTACATCCAGAGAAGATTGCAAGTATGAAATGATTCTATACCAAATTACAATGGATTCATTTCTAATACTCCATGCGAGTGAACACAGATACAGAGACCATAATGCTGACTTATTCCACTGTTTAACTCATGGCTTCTCATTTCACTCCCATTGCTATAGCCCAGACTGAGTAAGATATACAAAGGAACGGAAGAAAAATCTATTTATAATGTTTACAAATGTACTCTCCTCATTACCACAGGCATGATGTGATATCTGATTCTTATATTCCCAAATGGTTGAGGTTATTTACTTCCTCTTCTTAACTCATTTACCAGCTGAGTTTCACCATTATGACCACAGGAGACAGCTTCCATTTCCATGTGCAACAAATCTTTAAAAATAAGTAAAAGAAAGACATACATTTTCACAACCCCCACAGGTACTTTGGGTTTCATACATCTTGTCTAGTTCAGACCCTCTGTTTGACTGGTGGTCTTTTTCCCACAATAATTTCTACTCAATGTATACTTTACTGGAATAGAAAAAACTTTATATTGACTGGACAACCACAAAAAGAATTATATGGTATTTTTGCTACTTGTGAATAAATAAATATTGTTTGGCATTCCTGTATATCTGAGCCCTTAAGTGAGCCCAAACAACCATTCATTCTGCTCTTTTTAATGGTTTAAATAAATTCTAAAATCCTATTATAGCACTCAAGGGTGAGTGCTTCTGTGGTTTAAGCTACAGGAAATATTATTATGTTACGGTGAAAGGTAGCAAATGAGAAGGCAGCAGATGAATTTCCTCTCCTGCTCTAACATGGACAAGTGGTGTGACCTGAGGCAAGTGTCTTGGCCTTTCTGGACTTGGGCTTTTTCATCTATAAAGAAAGGAATTTCACTTATTCATTCATGAATATGTATTGAGCTTCCATTGCACCAAGCATGTTCATGTCCTGAGGAACCTTCAGTAAATGGAAACAAGCAAGGGCCCTCCTTGGAGTTGGTATAGACTCTAGCCTCTGGAATCTATAGTCTGGATCATGTGCAAAATATCCTCATTGCTGAGATCCAATGTTTCACCATCTTCAAAGTTAGGGACTTATGGGAGAGACAAAGGTGATGCTTTCTCTTTTTCTTTAGTATAGTAGTTTTGTTTCTGTTGCTATTTCCCTTGCCTTTGCAATCAGGAGTCATGTATCAGAAAACAGAAATATCTACACACAAGCATGGAGCAGTAAACCAAAGGGCAGTGAAGTCTTTTTCTTTTATATCTGGCAAATCATATCCCACAAAAATTCCTATGTACATCCTAGTCTACCAAGCTACCCATAAGGTCCTTGAGACATTACTATCCTTAACCCATGACTCTTTCAAATGGACAATTTAAAAGGACTGCGAGTTAGCATGGATTTAAGAAAAAAGTTTCAGTGTTGCAAAGAAACTTCTTTCATTCAGACTGCCTTCTCTCCCCTGCAATTCAATCAGCATAACAAAATTATATTTTTTATGAAAAAAATGAAGTGGCGCATGGAAATAATTTTGGCTCCTAAATTGGTACTAACAAGTTTTGGAAAATAAGTATCTCATTTCAACTTAATCCAATCATTTTTCTTTACATTTTTGTTATGGAGGCATGATGCAGCGATTGGATGCAAAGAAGAATTTGGCCAAAGTCTCTCTCTCTATAAATTCTCATTGGTGATAGAAATATATAGATGTTGAAATACAGCCTGATATTTGAAAGTAAACAAATATGAAAGATGCTACAATATAAGAAGACCCAAAACAATTCACCGTGAAAGGCAAGCACTACTAGCAAAGATTGTCTCCTGGACCAAGCTCCTGTCAAGTACTTCAGAATGCCCTTGCTGACTCAGTCTCAAACCTTGGGACTTACAGGTTCCTTTTTGAATTGTCTACTTCTAGAAGAATCCTGTTAAATCAGCCTAACCAGTTCCCCCATCCTCAATATGTGATCACTGTAGGTAACTGATCAGGTTCCTCGTTTCTCACCATGCTGGGTAGATGTCTGATTACCACAGTTTGTGCACAGCAAGCATCCCATTAGATCAGATTAGCGAGAATTCTCCTCTGGCTCTGTTTGTTCTTAGTAATTTTCCATCCATTCTCTCCCACCCGACTCTTCAGCTTTAAATTCTCAGTTTCCTCTGTTGTATTTGGAATTGTGCCCAACTTTTCTTCCTCATTAAAAGGAAACTCCATCACAGAAATCCCAACACCTTTCTGGATGGCCTTAAATAAAATCTTTAAAGAACATGACAACATTTTTTGACTCTGCAACTGACCTAAGATTCCATCACACAGATAGGGATGTGCACCCCTGGCCTATACAAGCACCTGAGTATAGAATTGTAGGATGAATTTCTTCTCTTTCTAGTGGACAGACTTCTTTTGAAGTTGTCTATTTTACTTTTCTAGTATAAGATTAGTTTTGTAATATCCTAGCCAGATCTCTATCCCCACCCCAACCCAATTTACTCCGAAAGGTAAATAAGGGTCACAACAGAAAGAAATCATAAACAGATTATTGTTTCTATCCTCTGTAAGGCCTAGAAAACCACTTTTAAATATCTGGCTTTTTCCTTTGTTGATAACTTGACAGTAAAAGATATAATAAGTTTGAAAGAAATTTATGCCTGTCTGCAAAATTGTCAAGGCTGATTGAGACTGAAATTACAGCAGAAGAGCTTCAAATCTAACTCCCCCACACCGAGGTAACACTTTTCTCTTTCTCACAACCCTGACTTAATTGCTTTCTTCTAAAGCATCAGTAATTTTCTTTTGTTATTACCCAGCACTTGTACTAAACTCTGAAATGATTGTAATGCTTACTCTAGCCTTGGTGAGTGAAATTCAGGCAAAGTTTTCCAGTTCTAGACACTAAGTTGAGTTGGTGCAAGAGAATTACATGGTTAGATAACTCCAGCACCACAAACAATGGTACCTAGCTGGGAACTTACATTTCTGTTTTGACAAGACACTGATCTACATTTGTGTAAGTGAATTATGTTCTTAACTTTTGTGTGTAACTTGGTATATTCTTGCAGGCATATAATCACCGGCAGCTTCAGTTCTCGTCTTACCCACAAAGGACCTGATTTCATGTGATAGGAAGCAATAACAGCACTATTCCAAAGGTACACAGTCATTTATTTCTATAAGAAAATTCATCCCATCTGTAGCAACGGGTAGGATACCAAGAAGTTGAAACCTCTGATTTTCACTGAGGTTAGCTGTACCCACCATAACATGGACAGAAGATGAGTGGGGGCACATTCCTCGGCATTAGATGTGAAACTACTTTAAGTCTTTGTGCCTCTCCACTTGCAACGAATGGCTGTCATTGAAGAGATCCTTCCCTTGTTCCTTTGGATTAAGTCTGTGTAGAGTCAGCAGGAGTAGAAGTCTCAGGTGCAGCTTACCCCAAGGTCCTAAAGCCCTTGACCGATTGCTTATGTGTATCTGTGCCCTAAGTTCAGAGATAGACAACTCCATGGTTCAAGCTGTGAAATACTTTAGAAATTTCTTAAAGTCAGTTTTGTCACTCCCAATACCAAATGATGAAGGTATTCAAGGAACACTAGGGCTAACAGCTATTCGTATTCCTTCCCTCACAAACAGCTCTTCTTCCTTAAGTTCCTTTGAATAGGAGAATGGAAATATCAAAGTATCTTGTTCTACACACTGAAAGTTTTGTAATTATGACTAAATTTAAATCAGCTTCCTTTAACAAACCCATGGCTGAAAGAGGACATGCAAAGACTGAGAATCACTTTCTTGGGCAGCTTCACAGAAGAAAGACTTCAAAGTCATGCTAATTAGATGTATTATGTCCTCAAGATAAAAGCCTTCTAATGATTGAATTTTATAGACAGAGTACTTCGATGTGGGGTTTGTTCTCGGGTTCCCACTTGTGGCTGGATGTGTTTGTTTCTGCATCAGCTCCGCTTTGCCACCTCTTTTATGTGTAAGAGCTTGTTCTGACTACCAATCAGCACCAATTTGCCAGAAAAAAAGTAACAAGACAGAAAAGATTTAACAATTCTAGACATAAGGTTCCCTTTCAGGAAATGCAAAAGTTAAAGGTAAAGAGTGCAAGGAAAGGAAATCATTGTGGGTCTAAGCCATTTACTCTTTCTTCCATTCAAGCATTTTGTTGATATGTTACATTATGTACAAAGGATGACAGTTAACAGTATGAGCTGCTTCATCCCAGGAAGCACAAACAGTCCAACCATCCAGTGACATGGGCAGCATCAGCTGCACTGGAATAGGCTTGAAAAGGCACAACAGAAAGTAGGGAAACGGTGCGGTTGGGGCAGTTAAGGCTGAGGAAGGGAAGTCTGAAGAAGAGCGCTGTGGTGGGAAGTGTGAAAGAGAAATTTTCAATAGGAAAACAGAAACACTAAATCTATTGCGAGAGAAAGTAGGTAAAAATCTTTTTTTTTTTTTTTTTTTTACGGTACTGGGGATCGAACTCAGGACCCTGCGCTTTCTAGGCAGGCGCTTATTCCACTGAGCTATATCCCCAGCCCTTTTAAATTTTTTTTTCTTCTTTTTTTTTATGCGATTAGGTAAAAATCTTGAAGACATAGGAGTAAGCAGAGAGCTCATGAAGAAAAAGTCAAACTGCAAGGAAAACTTTTCAAAGAATCAACACCTGAGACCTCATCTTACTGAAAAGTTTTTGCACATCTAAAGAAATCATCAGCAGAGTAAAGAAGAAGATGAAGACACAACCACAAACATACTCAGTCACCTAATCTTTGACCAATATTTTCTGGGAAAAAATCCTAGCTGACTGTCCCTTAGATGAAAGTCTTCTATCTAGAACATACAAAGAATTAAAGAACATGAACTGCTTCAAATTCAAAGACCAACCCAGAAATGGGCATCTGAGATGAATACACACTTCTCAGATAAAGAAATACAAATGGCAAATAAATATATGAGAAAATGTTCTACATCTTTAGTCATTTGAGAAATGCAAATAAAAACAACAATGAGATTTCATCTCACCCCAGTAAGATTGGCCAGCATCAAGAAATCGTCCAATAACAAATGCTGGCGAGGCTGTGGAGAAATAGGAACTTTGCTGCGCTGCTGGTGGGAATGCAGACTGGTGAAACCACTGTGGAGATCGGTTTGGAGATTCCTCAGCAAACTAGGTCTAGAGGTCCCCCTCAACCCAGCTATCCCCCTTCTGGGGATTTTCCCAGAAGATCTGAAAACAGCATATCACTGTGATATATGTGCACCCATGTTTATAGCAGCACAATTTATAATAGCTAAATCGTGGAAACAACTCAAATGTCCATCCACAGAGGACTGGATTAAAAAACTGTGGCATTTTTACACAATGGAATATTGTTTAGCTGTAAAGAAAGACAATCTAGGGGCTTTTATAGGCAAATGGTCACAATTAGAGGCCATACTCATAAGTGAGGTAAACCAGATGTGCCTGTGTAAACAGCGTATAGTATCATTAGTGTAGGAACCTGGAGATGAGAATATAGATTGGGAGGTATGAAGGGAGACTGCTCAAGGGTAGAGAGCAATCGGGATGAAGGGAAGGAGAGGAGGAAGAGGAGGATATCTGAGTAGGTATGTGTGTATGTGCGGGATGGCTGACATGGCTGCACTGTTGTCTCATGTCATACTGATGTGGGAAACAATTGGCGATTAGTTGTTTGATCAATGTTTGATCAACCGTGTATGTCTATTTGTATTGTCCTGAGTATACACTTTGAAGCTACCAACGTGTAATACAACAACCATTGTTGATCCCCTGCCACCTTATCTGTTGTTAGGTTTTTGTACTGTTCTTGTGCTACTGTGTGTATGTTTGTTAGTGTTTTTGTTCTTTTACTTTTAAAATTAAAAAAAAAAAAGAAAGAGAAATTTTCCCTCCAACCACACCTCAGAAATAGTGGAAGGCCAGACAGAAAGGAAGCAAAAACTGAAGAAATGTGAGGCTAGCCTGACACTGTTAAGTGGAAACCTGTCTCCAGATGGTATTGAGAACATTTTAAATACCCTGACAGAAAAAACCCTGCCTTTTGGATGCGTGTCTCAGACCACATATTGTACTGACTGGGAATAGAAGCAGTGAACTTCAGGTGAATAGCACAAAACTGGGCCTGGGAGAATCTAGGGACCCTAGAATGGAATCTGGACGAAAGCTCGACCCACTGTACTGCATTCGGGGTTTAATTCTCACCTCTTACCTTATTTAAGGAATTCTGACACTTCAAAGGGTGAAAAAATATCCCCAATGAAAAGGTAACATATGGAGAAAGAATGTTGATTATGCTTTTTCCAAATATGAAAATGCTTCAGCTGCAACATTTTGGACTCTGGAAAATTTAGTTGATTCTTACAACATCATGAAAAAGGAAACTGCAACAGATGAAGCAAGTCAAATTTTTGCCTTCTCTGAGGACTTAAAGATCAAGGTATTTTAAAGAGAAGTTTTAACTAATTTCATAAATGTGAGAGAGGTAAATAATTTTGAAGCACACTGAGCTGTATGTGTCTATAAACATGCTCTTGCCTGTGATGTTGTTATTTTAGGGTATTATGAAGTCTTCCCTGATTAATTGTTGCTCTCAAGTTACAAGGATATTTTCAAGTGTTCTCACTCTTGGGAAAAGTTGGCACAGATGAGGAGGAATAGAGGCAGAAATATGATGGACATCTAGGCAAAGTGTAGAGAACATCCACAACAGTGCTTGACCTGCTTTGAGTTCAAAATTCATTTGAAAAAGCAATGATTTACTGAAGACACACAGCATCTTAGTGCAGGAAGATATGTATGTAAGATTTATTTGTTGCTTATATTCTCCCATCTTTATGAGTCTAAAAATAGACTAAGGCATTTTGGGAATGGTTGCAATCATTTATTCTCTCACGTGACACCTGCTGTCAGGGATTGTGATGTGAAGACAGCCAGTAAACAGACACGTGCAATAGAATATGATGAGGGTAAGGGGGTCTGGGGCGCCTTGGGATGTTGTCTATAACCTGAAGAAGGCAGGGAAGACCTCAGGACTAAGCATCTTTTGAGATAGATTTAAAAGAAGAGTAGGTGTTTTCCAGTTGATCAGGATAGGAGAGAGTCATTCCAGGCAAATAAATAGTGTCAGCAAACACATGAAGGCAATGCATTAGCTAAAGGAGGTCTAGGCTAGGGCTCACTTAGTGAGAGGGAAGGGAACCCCCTGTAACTGTTGTCAAGAACAACTCATCTTTATGAACATCATTGTATTGGCAAGTCTCTGGAATTTGTTGGTGTTGCATGAAATTGCCATAACCAGGAAGAAAGGAGGTCAAGTTAAGAATGTCAGCCATTTTTAAATTAGATTTCTAGGTCAATGAGATTCTTGGAACCATGAATGGCGTTCATGACACTAAATACCTCAAGGCTGCCCTGTGCTTCTTAAGCACCAGTTCGGTTGTGGGGCTGTAGCTGCCCTGCTCAGGACTCTCAAGAGTGGGAAGCAAAGTGACTTGGGGATTACAAAAGAAAGCCACTCTGCTCATGAAAGGAGGGAATCAAGTGTGACAGCCAGATACAAGTATTCTCAGAAACAGGCTCACATGATTTGTGTAGAAGTTATGAAGAGCTGTTAGTGGAGTCTAGTGTTTTTCAATCTCTCTGTGTTAAATGTAAAAACTTCCTCACCTCTAAGCTGAGGGAAAGTCTTTCTACATTACATCTGAGTTAATTTGGGAATCGTGCATCTCTCCCAGAGAGACAGAAGATTGCCTCTATCTTTACAGTCTTAATGGTGCTTAAGCTTTGGAGTTGGGTCCAAAAGTGGCAAAGTGAAAAAATCATCAGCCTAGGGATCAAAAAACCAATTTCCCACCTAGTTATGCCACTCACAAGTGGTTTTGGGGGCCATTGGATCTCACTTGAACTTCAGGATTCTGATTCTTAAAATTCGGAAATTACTCACCACTCTTCTCAGATCGCAGCTGCTAGATGACGGTGTAGATGCAGGGTGATGTGCAAGTATCAGCCAAATATTTCAATAGCATCACATAAATGGAAGAATCAGCACTGTGATGGGCAAAGAGGTCCCATTAAGATGATATCTGCTTAGTGAAGGAATGACGTGATGAAGTCAGTATTAATGATCTTTGAGGGCCTGGGTGAGTGATGGAAAGGATGAGAAATTGAGCGCTTGAATTTCTCCTCAAGAACTAAGATTTTAGAAAAAGACATTTGTCAGGCTTTCCAACTTAATGAAAGTGCAACTTTGATGTGATAATAGAAGCTAATTGTGCATATTGACCTTGAATTTTAATAATTCACAAAAGGTTAAAGATACTTCATCATACAGACCAATATCTGCAGCCCCACATCAGACTCAGTATTGTTACCATATTTCATGGATCAGCACCTTTCTGTGACCACGTGGAACCAATCCTAACCGTTCCCTGGTGTCTAGCACCACACAGCAGCATGATACTTTAGCCTGAGTGACTAGGTCCATGTCAGTCGTTTGGGCCCAGAAACCACACAATTTAAAATGCGTTAAATTTCTCATATGCAAAATAAAATGGAGTATTATCTTATGGCCATACAAGCTCCCTTTTCTGACTTTTCCTCTAGGCATGTAAACACGCCTTTATTTCTGAACTTTACTTCTCCTTCCTTGCCACATCAACCAGCTGTCAAAATCTAGATATTTTTGATGTAGGTTCATTTTGCATTCTTCCCCCAAAAGAGACTATACTCAGAGGTTCTCAGGGAATCACGGTATCAACAGTGATCCAGACAGAGACAGCACCTGCAGTGGGTTATGTGGAGTCCCAGAAGCCAATGAAGTAAATTTCAGGACTACTCCCAAATTCTGATTTGCATTGACAGTCCCTTCTCGCCATCCTGGTGACTGCTACTTGCAATGACTTTCTGGCACTGTCTTTTCTCTGCTACCTCACAAGGAAATTCTCTTCTATTGTGTCAACTTCCTACTTGCCTTTTGACTTAATGAAGAGCCCAGACTCTCCACCAACAGTATAAATCCTTTCATTTCTGCCTTTTGAGTTTCCCCTAAGAGCTGTTGTAGCTTTGCCCTGCAGAAGTGGTGCTTTCTATAATGTCAGCGAGGCACTCTGGCTTCAAGGCCTGGGACAGATGCACTGGATTGTTCTCTGCTCTCTCTTGCCAGTGCTTAGCTACACTCTATTTTCCTGGTTTCCTTTGCCATTTCTTCTTTTGGCCATCTTCAGATATCATGTCTCATTTTCTCTGCAGGAAAATGTGGGGCAGGGTAAAGGTACCCCTCCACAATAAACTATTATAAGTACTTTCTCAACATCTGAATGGTTTGAAATTAAGATATATTGTTCCTCACTATAAATACAAATAAATCCAAATATAAACTGTTAGCGCCAAACTTTATCACTATAATCTATAAGCTGTTGCTTCTTAGAGTTCTTCTGTTCGGAAGAAGTACTTGGGAGGCTTGTTATTCTCTCCTGTGCAGCCCCTGTGGACATTGTAGGCAGAGCATCTACATGTACCATGCCCTACCCTATGGTCACCTTAGCCTGTGGTACTCACTATGTGCCAGGAGCACTTCCCGTTCAGGTCTTTCATCCCTGTTCTGGTGTGTGCGGAGTGGCCCACATGCTAAGGGCTGTTCTCCAGGCAGAGGTTGAAGATACTGTCTATGACAGTTAAAGTCAACCTGTAGACTCGGACCACCATCCAAATGCTGGTTCCCTTAATTCACCATTACAACAAAGTGAGCAAAACCACATCCATCTTCTACCACTGTTATGAGGATTTACTGAGATAGCATAGGTGAAGGCACACAGCAAGGTTTCAGTAGTTCCTGACAGGAACATTGGAGGCAACGGAGGGCAGTGTTTATGAGTACAAACTGTGCTTCAGTGTTGTCAGTAAAGAAGCCTGAGGGGTTAATACCTAACTTGTCTTCACTGCTACTTTACATTGTATTCTCATATATTGAAATTACTCAAAAGTTTACCTTTCACACGGTATATAATTTTCCTAATTTAATCCTCATGTAGGGATATAATTTATTAGCAAAACAAAGCGAAATAATTTTAAGCCTTTTACTTGATGCGCTAGTCACATTGAAGGCTGTTAATACAAGAAATGTGCCATTTTGTAGCACTTGTGACAGCTTTGCCTCTGTAAAGACTGTTTAAACTCTGCAGTATCTTACATATTTTGTGACTGGGAACAGTTTCCTTATGCATCCGGTTGGGAATCGCATTTTGTAATGCAGGTGCTCATAGTGTAACCAGATGCAGTGTTTAAGGATAAGCAGCCTCTGTATATTCTGACAGTGGATACGGACTCTTTACTATGCTATTGTTTTGATGGCGTTTTCCTGATTCAGCATTACTCCAAACACACATTATTTTAAAACTAGCCTGTTAAGTTCTGTGTTTATTTTTCTTAAATGTGACTTTTAAACTTTCCAATGTATTTGGCGTTTTTAAAGGAACAAGTCTTAGTCTTTTCATATTCTCTGCCTTGTGGTTTTCTAATTTTCTCCAAAAGATACTTGTGTCTTTAATTTGCATTGTGCTTTTTTGGACCATGTTGTAGACTGGCTGACATTTTAAACACAAAACCTCATCACAGTGGATGGTCTTAGGCATTCAAACACTCAAACAAGAAAACTTTCACAAAAGGAAATTTATTTCTAAAATAGTTTTTTTCTTTTTCTCAGCATTTTAAGCATTTTATAAATAATTTTCTCTGCAGATTTAATTGTTGAATAACCTTTTAATGTTGAATAGAATCCTTACATCTCTAATGTAGTGAGCGCACACCTAGTCCCAGGCACATGGTCTCGAGCTGTCACTTACAGACGCATCTTGTGTAACATCTACAGTGTTAGTTCATGACAGGCATCGCCTCTAGTGTACTTTGAAAAAACTTGAAAATTTTCTAAGCATATGTCTGGCTCCAGTCAAAAATAATATAGATTAGAATTTTAAATTGGTTTTTAAATTGTTTTATAGTAGATCTAGTTTAGTTTTTTGTTTTTAGCTTGTATGTGAACATAGAAAACAACACAAGTGTCACTGCACTCTTGTTAACTGACCCAGAGCTAAACGCTACACAGCAGTCATTTGTAGTCAGATTTACTCTGTAGGTTACAATATTTTCCTTAAGGTGATTTTCTTTCTTGGTAATCAAAAATTCAAGGACAGAATCAGAAATGAGAGAGTAATTGTAAGCTAACTCCCGTGGCTGCGGTTAAGTCTCCCTACTCTGTGCCTCCCCTCATTTCGCACAGTTGTTAAAGTAGAGTAGCACTTTAAAAGAAAAAGGACATTTTACGTGTGAAGCCATCTTTTTATTTTTTAACATAGCCTAAAAATTTCAGGGTACTCCCCAGTGTTAGACTGAACAATGATCAGCATTTACATTTTTGGGTTCTGTGTTCTATTTTAAAATGACTTTTACTTTCCTGTAGGATATGGTCATTGCCATTTTTCCTGATTTCTCAAAAAGTTTATTTAATTGCACTGTTTTACATTAAACCCAGTGTTATCTTGATGGTTTACAGGTTTGCTTTTCAGGCCTCTCAGGTATGAGTGGGACATTTCCAGAAAAATCTTTGAACAAACACGGTATAATAGTTGATAAATTTTATGATCATAAAAATTAAGTGACATAAAAGCTTAGAAATACTTTTTAAAAATGAGTACAAACTGGAGTTAAGACCAGGCTTGAATCTCCTCTCTCCAGTTTATTAGCTGCGTAACCCTGGGCAAGTCACCTGACTTTTCTGTAACCCTTTCATGTGGGAAACGGAGATGCCAAAGTGATGACGATGTGATGTTGATGACCGCGTTCTCACCTCAGGGTGTTTTGAAGATCGAGAGAGCAAATGTCTATAAAGCCCAAACAAGCGTCTGATACATACACAGTAAGTGAAATGGTTGTCTCAACTTTTATTATTGTTGTTGTCTCAAGAGATGGCAGTGAGCGACTGCTCTCTCACCAAGAATGCAAACCTGTGCTCTGCCCTGAATCTCATCCTCTACTCTGCATTTCTTCCTCCTGTACTCCAGCCCTTCTGGACTACCGCTGCCTCTCATCGCCCAGGGACTAAGTCAGCAAGCCTCAAGTCACTCCCTCGTGCAGCGAGCGCAGCGCAGCCGATGTTCTCTGTTCACGCTGTGCGCACCCCGCACCACCCTCAGGCTTCCCATCGAGTGGTAAAGGCAGCCCCCCACAGCACACCTCCTTCCCTTTGCTTCCTTCCCCTCCCAACCAAGCCACTGCAGTCTTTCTATCAAGCTGTTTCTTTTCTCAAAACACAAAGAAAATAGAGAACATGGCTCAAGCTTCCCATAAAAATTCTAATGTGAAGTTTCACATATATCCCATTTTTGACAAGTAAATAACAATTTAGAGAAAAACAAACCCACAAGTCATTGAAAACTGTAGTGGCCTCAGTGCTGCCAGGAGGTATTCTGACTGCCCTGCTTGACTTCCTTGTACCCCAATCCTGTTTAAAAGCTTTGAAGTTCCACGAATGGATTTTCTGTAATATGCAACACAGACTAAAAGGAAGAAAATTTCATCAACAGAGCATTAAACTTAAACATCTACTGCTAAAGGGAAGTTCAACCTAATTAAAATGGCTGAACACAGAGTCACAATTAAACGGAGAGAGAATTATGGAAAAGTAAATATTAGCACACAAATTGTACACTTATTAGGGTTTACAAAGAAATGTTTCTCATTTGCACAGCTTTCCCTTGTAATGATATTGTTATGAGGCAATAAATGAGCTTATAGTTAATAACAGATGTTAAGTGGCATAATTCATCGAGAAACCGCACTAATTATTGCAGAATTGTCAGACAAATGCATGGCATCAGATGGGAGGGAGAGTGCATCGTGAGTCTGTAAACAGAAAAAAATGAAAGGTCACTTGCAGAAAAAGAAATGTTTAAAGCATTATTTATTTCAATGAAAAATTAAACACTTTAAAATTACAATGGCTTTGCCTCCTAGAATGTTCACGTTTCATTCAGAGAAACAAACTGGCCTGAATCAGTGTGAGTTAACATGGGCACTCAGTGGTCATCACTTTCCAGGCTGGCTCAGGGAGAATGTCCTTTGTTACTAGCAGCGTTATGTCCTGTCTTCCGAATGATACTTACCATCAACTACGTCATTTCCTTTCCATTCATACCATTTTTCCTTGCAAGGGCATTGGGACCAAAAAGGCAGAGAAGATGGGTAAACTGTCATCTATAGTAATTTTAGTTGATATAGACCATATAGACCATTTCCCAAATATTGGGAAATGGCAATGCTAAAAATAATTTTTATAATAAATTTGGGAAGGCTGCTTGGAAAAATTAAAACTGAGGCATCTTTGTTATCACAACACCTCAAAATCTCAACAGTCATTGTGAAGCTTCCTACCTCCTAAAAGAGTGGACTTTCCATTCACTCCCTAACATTACACTGTTCACTCCGCTTTCCAGGGTCTTAACAGTGGTGTCCTTTGAAAAAGTGGTGACTAATTCGCACCATGTTTTACAAAGTTTTCCTTCTTGGATTTAATTTCTACTGGTCTTTAAAAACCACAGAGCTTTCTTTACATCTTGATTCAAATAAATTCAGGATGTTGAAGTTAAAACAAGGAAGATATGCAACAGCTTTGATTGTACAAACACACATTTGTGCCATGTACGTGCATGCGTGTGCACACGGTGACAGAAAGAGGAGAAATAAAAAGAGACAGAGTGGGGAGAAAGAGGAGCAGAGAGAGGAAGACAGATATTAAAACAGAAACAAAAGAACAGACAAATAGTCCTTTTAGTTTCCTGTGACATAGAAATCATTATGAGACAACCATGAGTCTCCTTTTCTTGACTCTCTAGAGAATGGCTTGTCAATAAGATAGAAAGGTGACAATAAAAGCCAGTGTATATCTATCCATACATTTACTGAAGGCAGACATTTCTCTTCTGTATTAGCTTTTAGAACAATCTGAACAGAAACTGTGTAGGAAAAGGGCAGGGGAATTTGGTCTAAGACAGAGAGAAGGAACTAGTCCAGTCCTCCATGTTTGCATGCCTCAACAGGAGGCCTCCTGAAGGATGAGTTCTGACTCAGGAGGCTTGCAGTGAGGCTGCATTGCATGTTGGATATATTTTCAGGTGCTACTGCTGCTGCCTGTGACTTCATGACCTGCAGTGAGGGCCCAGAGGACTGCAGGGGGTCTCATCTAAATTTGGAACATTATGCAATAGTACTTGAGTCATCAGTGCATAGTTCTGAAAAGGGAAGCAAAGTGAAAGTTCATACTGAGGCTTAATTTAGAAAGAAAGTTGGACGAGTGCATAAGAAGAATCCCGATTTATTCCTCATCTCATAGGGCTCTTTAGCACAGAGAAGCCACTCCAGAAGACTGAAAAATCACGTGTTTGTCACTGTCTCTTTTAAAGACAGCCCACAGTATTGCTTGGTAGTTAATTTAGGTTTTCACAACCTAAATCATATTTAGCGAAAGTTTCCTGTGCTTTACTATCAGTTAATTCTCTATGTGCAGATCCCAGTAAGGCAGGAAATTCCTCTGAATGATACTACCTTCTAATATCAAAAACTATTCATTAATACATAATCTCATGGATTCTATTCTTTTCACTAAGCTATCTCAGAATATTTAGACTTTTCTCAATGGGACATTTTCCAGTTCTTTAATCATTTAGGTAATCTTAGCCAAGTGATGTCATTCCCCCTTGAGAGTAATTTATTGTATCCTCAGTTCAAATACATCCATTTTCTGTTTCCATTCTTCCAATCACTAATGGCTACTTCTTTTCAAGAATTTCTATATGATCTTTACAGACCATTGTTATCTTTTTTCATGAGTAACTACCAGAATCCTGCTGCTATTCAGTCATTCACATGCAAAGGAAGAGAGCATGATTATTATGCAAATTATTACCATGTTGACCCTCTGATGTTTATGCATTTTATATTTGCTTTTGAAATAATCTCATTGTTTTCTAAGTGGTTCCCAAATTACCCACATATAAAACAGAGTTAACCAACATATACAGACTTTGAAAACAAAAGCGATGCTTTTTTATGCTTAGATTCATAATACACACAGAGGTGAACATGTAGTCCACTTCAGTGAACACACAAATGAGTATTAGACACAAGTAGATACAAATCCCTGTTCTATCTCTTACTAGTCTGTGACTTTAGGCAAGTTAATATCATTGAACAAAGGTTTTCTGGTTTTTAAGGTGAGAATAATAATAGCTACAGACAGCTGTACAAATTGTAATATAAAATATGTCTTATGCACATTGATCATTCAATAACAATAACATTTAAATGACACTAGTATGAATCTAGGTTGTTATAATCTAGGGTATTATAATCATGTTGCTATAAAAAGTTATATAGGAAGGACTTCACATTTTTTTAAAGGAAAGAAGTGATTTAGATTGCGTTACATAAAAGGATTGGGGGAAACTTCTGTTTACCTCCCTAAGACTGTGACCATTTACCCATAGGAACTGTGTTCCAAACAATATTGTCGTGGTTACTGACACACCAGGGACCACTAGTCAAGCAGGGGGTAATGAGTGAACTTGACCTTATGTACTGTACAAATTTTTATTTCTGGAAGAAAGACTTCATCTTGAAATAGCCACTACTGAACAGAGTAAATTTTGATGTCTTTGGGTATGCACAGCTTTATCTTCCAATATATAAGAAGGAGTTGTGTGCATATAAATAGAAATTGTGTGCATACAAATAGACATACTTATTAAGCTCTTCGTTACAGCATCTGCAATAATTTTAATTGTTTTTACTGATAATCTTTGTTTATTCAATGTACATTATAGACTTCTTCTATAACAAAGAAATTAAAACTCACAAACTTTACATCTGCAATAATATCAAATACCCACTTTTGCTCAGATCTGAAATGTTTAAAAAGGGTTGTATTTGTGGCTTCAGACTGAATGATCATTTGTAGTATTAATTTTCATATAATAATGCTATTACTTCTGGGTTTCAATAATGTCTGCTGCATTAGACAACTATCTGTCTGCATTTAATCTTTAAAAAGTTGTTTCTTTTTTTCACTGTGTCCTTGTGGGTTTTAAAGATACAAAACTTTATTAATGTTTTAACAGAGGATTAGGAAGATGTGAAAGCAAATGCCTATGTTCAACTCACCTTACGTCTCGGTAACTGAAGTGGTTCCTTGGTTCATGAACACATTTGTTTGCAATCAATTTGGTTCACTAAAAGAAGTGTTTAGCAAAATTTTGTTTTTGTTTGTAAACTCTGCATAAAGTAACAAACATGACCACTGCCATCTTTCCCACACAGACACAAACTTGGCCATCTTTTCCAAAATTGTTGAACAAATTAAGTTCACAAATAGAGATAAACTTCCCCTGGTGAAGTTCTGTAGTCAGGCAAGATCCATGTCTTTTTTATCTGTATTTTTATTTGTTTATTTGGTTGGCTGGTTGATTGGTTTTCATTTCCTTATAGTATTGGAATACACCATCTTCTAATGTTATTCTACTATGTGGGAAAAACAAGCAAACAAACCAAAATCCATGTGTCTTGGTTACTCTTCTCTCGTTGCTGAGACAAAATACCCAACACCCAAAATGAAGAAAGGAAAGGTTTATTTAGCTTACAGTTTGTGGAGGTTTTAGTCCATACTTGGCTGCTTCAGAGGCAGAGTGGCACATGGCAGAGGGCAAACTGTTCAGGGCAGCAAACAACCAGCGAATGTGTGAAATTGCAGGCAAGCAGCCTCTTTCTCTCCTTTACTTTGTGAAACAGTTTGCCCCCACCCAGGGGGCGTGTAGCTCTCACACAGTCTCCATGCCCTCCTCTTCCACAGGCTCAGGATGTATACAAAGTAAGCACCCTGGCTTTCTGCTGAATCCTATAGTTAACCTTTTAAGCTTCCCAAATTAACACAATAAACAACATCCCAGAAGGGTAAGGGCATGTCCTTTTCACCCCAAGATCTACAACTGCTGAGTTATTCAGCTAAACCACCAGACTCCCCAAGTTGACACAATGTATCAACTGTAACACCAGGCTAACCCCTGAACACTGTCCAGTGAAGTTTCACTGTTTCCCAAGTTTATTTCATTGTTCCTCCATAACTAGTTAAAAAGTGCCTGTGAAATGTTATACCCTCTTAAACCTACTTTCTACTATGAAACCAATCATTGGAAAAGGCAGTTGGTTCTTCCTAATCACAGCAGTGAGACTTGGTTTTTAACTACCAAGAACTGCACTATTATGAAATTGTCTTTGTTTTATTAAGTCAGAACAGCTGTAGACAATCAGTAAAATTCAAACTTCTTAAGGGAGATCATGAGAGAGAGATTATTTAAAAAGAGAAATACTTTGACAAATGATTCTACTTTCCCTACACAGTCTCTCTGAACAGCTTCCTCAGGCCCCTGCAGTTCTAAAAAGTGAGTGTGAGGAGATCCGATTTTTCCTGAAGTGTCGCTGTTTATGGCCTTCCACCAGCGTTACGTTTTACAGCTTGCTGAAATGTCCACAGGTAAGAATTTTAAAAAGAAGACAGAAACAAACTAGATTGATCTTCTGCTGGGTTACAGTTCATAAAACATGTTAAAACGGGATGATTTCCCGGGTCGTACTGCCGGGCTTTTGTTGTTGTTTATTTACTGCTTATTTTCTTCTGATCCATGGCCTATATAGCTATCTTACTTACCAACATCTCAAGTGCGGCTTCACAGATCCAGCAAAATTTCCAGTAAGTTCCAAAGGTAATGTTTCCGAGAGGATTTTAAATTACTGGTAGTAAGATAATGACCACAACCCATATTGGACCCTCTGCAGAAGGCTGAGGTTTGCTTTTCCTGAAATGATCAATTTTAGGTTGCAACTGAGGCGGCTTCCTGAGTGATGAGTAAGTTAAAAAAGTTTAACAAGTTCATATGTTTCGAGTACTGCAATCTCATCCTTCTGGTATAGATCCAGCATGTTTTCTCTACTTCTTTTTATGTCCTCCTTTCCCTAAGTACCATAATACGCAAAATAATACCAAACACTGTGGTTGTTTTTATTATTAGTAATTAAACATTTGTTACAATAAACCTACTGTCTTATGAAGACAATTTGAGAAAATATCAGCCTTCATAATTAAATCTTTAGAGATTTAATGATTTCAGTGTCAAAGATGTAAAGCCCCTCCGAAATCATCTTCATTTTCTTTAAAAACTAAACTATCCCCCTGTTTTCTTTATAAAGTAAGAGTAGAGTTACACACTACCTTCATTCAGAGGCAGCAAGTTTTACATGAATGTCAATTATTTGTTAACTTGCAGTGAGGCAAAAAGGAGGGAAAAAAATGTTGAGATAAGACCTGTAGTCCAAACTTGCCCATTTCCCAAGTAAGTGCTCTTACTGAATTAAAATATTGGCTTTGATAGCTCAGCTCAGGAGAGACTTCTTTCCCCCACAATTTCATACAGTATATAGAGAACAAACCTCAAAGCAATTCAGTGGGCACATACTTGATGGTTGAGGCACTCTGTCTTACAAG
Source organism: Dinomys branickii (assembly GCA_004027595.1). Classification (NCBI taxonomy): domain Eukaryota; kingdom Metazoa; phylum Chordata; class Mammalia; order Rodentia; family Dinomyidae; genus Dinomys; species Dinomys branickii. The sequence goes on from PVLD010010303.1 coordinate 66,681, forward strand.
GTACATTACAAGAGAAATAAAAGCCTTGTTGCAGTCAGGCAAGGCTCCTTCCCAGCTGAGAATATATGACCACAATGAGGAGTGTCAAAATTAGTCCAGGTCAATCTCAAAAAGATTGACTGTTAGATCAGGATGGATTTAGTTAACTAATTTGCCTCCATGATTTGTCAAGTGGAAGTGATCAGCTGGAAAGCTGAGCACCGTACTGATGTGAAATACATTTTGAAATGTATCAGCGTCTGTGATGGTTGACTGATTGTGTGAATTTGAGAAGTTTAGCTGAGAGAAGTTGAACTAAATGAGCTCAGCAATCCCACACCCTATGGTATGAAGGGCCCTCCCTAGGCAGCTCATCCCCTGGATGGTATAAAGGGGAAATGAGGAAGGACAGACGTCCTTGTGTTCTTTGAAGGAGCTGCAGTCTCCTCCTTCACCTTGGACATTGTCTCCTAGCTTCCAACACAGACTCTTGGGCTTCCATGTAGACTCTTTAGCCTCTCATTGCACACCCATTAGCCTCCTGATATGGATTGCATGGGATGCTGCAGTGAGCACCAGACCTTGGACTGAATTATTTATCTCCAGTGTGCAGACACCCTCTGCACACTTCATCATCCAGCTCTGTGGCTGACCTTTGTAAGCTGATCTTACAAATTCTTATACATTTGTATATCTTGTGTTATATCAGTTTCTTTAGTAAAACATTGACAGATACAGCACCCCATCCAGCCCAGTTTGGAAGCTGAACAAATAAAAGAGGGATCTAACTTTAATTTCCTTTATAATAAAACTTATTTGTGAGCTTAAACTTTAATGTGAGGGGAAACACACATCTTAAACTTTTCCATCCCCTTCTCATAATTACTGTTTCCCTCCAAGTTTTATGTGTGAAATTACACATAAGGTTGTTTCTAAATAGTTGATGCAAGATTTTCCTTAGTGAGGATTCAAAACATTGATCAAACTTTCCCCCTACTCATTCTAAAAGGAGAAGACTACAGACATAAACTTCTAGTAGAATTTAGCTTAATTAGATGCTCCTGTCCAGTTTTATTCTCTGTCTACCACCTACCAGTATTTCCAGCTTTGCATTTAGAGAATTATTAAATTTACAAATACAAAATTCAGGCCCAGGCTTGTTTTGACACTGGAATGGTACAGGACAGCTTGGCTGAGTACACACAGAGACTTTCACCAAATGTTTCCAGACCACCAAGATTTTTTCATATGCCCACTGGGCGAGAGGCAGAAATAAGGTATTGAAGGGGTGGCTCCTTGACTGAATTCCCAATATCCCAGCAAGCACACAGAATGACTGGTCCAAAGCGGAAGCTAGCTGCTCTGTTTTCCTGGGCTCTGTCTCTGGGAATGCACATGGACAACATACACTTTTTTGTGCCAGTCAGTGGAAATCAGCACCAGAAAAAAGTCATAGCCAGGGCCCTTAAACTCAGGAATATGAGAAATAATCATGTGCAGATTCTTCCCTCAACTCTTTCAGCAATGCCCTACATGAGCAGTGATGTACAGCATTAACCTTCAAGGGACTCAATGCAGAGCTCATAAGAATATTGAAAAGGTCAGACCCTCCACCATAATTACTGCCATTCACAGGATACTTTCAGGGTTAAAATTTCCCAATTATTCACACTTATAAAAGCATCTGAAAGCATTATAGGGGGAAATGATTTTCTATTCCAGTTTTTGGTTAATTGGGTGATCTTAGCTGTGCTGGCCAGCAAGTAAACATTATTCTCATAGTACTCTTGTTCTCCCACAACTTTGAAGTGCTAACAGAAAATTTACTGGGTTTGGGTGTTAGAGAAGTCTATCCACTTATTGAAGATATAGAAACAACAATGTAATGCAAAAGTTTTATAAACCATCAGGGTTTTCTATTCAGGTATACACTGACGTGGTTTTTGTTTCAATGAACTTGCCCTTTTTCTCACTTAGAAGACCTCTTCTTGAAAGACTCTCTGATACCAGTTAAAATTCTTTCCCTTGTCTAGGAACCGAACTTGATTCTGCACAGTGCTGTAAAATGGTGCCCAAGGTTGAATATTAGACCACATTTTCCACACACCCAAGGCACAGCAGTGAGGATGTAATAGGAATAGCAGGAAGTAAATCTGTTCAACTTTGTGGATCCTTGTGGAGCATAGTGTAGTTTAAAGAAGGAGACGCTTAGAGCAGGATTACATAGATACATTGACCTATGAGGCAATTTGGGTTTTCCAGTAGGGGGAAGTGCAAGTAGACAAAAAATACATACACTTCCATTACAAAGACTCTAAAGAAAACTAGACTTTACATGAAGTTAAAGCTCTTTATTCCTATAATTGTGCCCTGTGACATTTCCTGGTTACTAGAATCATTAGAATTGTCCCCTAAGTCAGAAGTCCCCAATGTTTTTGGCACCAGGGACTGGTCTTTTTTCTGGAAGACAATTTTTCCATGGTTGGGGGAGTGGGATGGTTTGAACATGATTCGTTAAAGTCTGCAAGCAAAGCCCCTCTAAAGCACAGCTCACTGTAGGTTTGAGAATCTAACACCTCTGCTGATGTAAGAATGGTACTGTGGCACCCCAAGGTTGAGCACTCCTGCACTAAAACATTTATCGCAGTCAGTCTTCTAAACAATGATCATTAACCATTTCCTTTACTGATGGCATTCTTCATGGTGTCACAAAAAATAAATAGGTACATTTGTAAGCACACACTTCCATCCTTGAGGGAAAATATTAGAAGGTATGACATATGTACACATAAACATATTCTTCTGTATACACATGTACAATCCATTGAAGAAACAGACCCATAATACCTTATCATACAAGAAAAATGAAATAAAACCACCAATACACACACACACACACACACACACACACTATGAGGAAACTCGAGGGTAGCTAAGAAAAATCCTCAGAGAGTATTTAAGGGGAATCCCTAAAAGAGGTAAGACTTTGTCTAAAAAGCATTTTGAAAGGTAGAGCAGAAGTGGGAGGAGGTAATTAGCTGATACCCTGCAGGGGCAGGAAGGTCACAGTGCCTTACACAGGGTTCTCCTGTGTGTCCTTGCAGTGGCTGCGCACTGGACCAGACTAGTAAATTGCGCCATGATCGTCACCTCTGAGAAGTACTGACATGCCTATCTGCAAGGTAAGAAAGCAAAACTATAGTGCTTGCTATTTATAAAATATAAGAGCAATTCTTATCAGATTGGTGCTACAAGAGGAAAAATTTAATATTTGTAATGTTTATATAGAGATTTATCTCTGAGACGCTTCTCTCATGTACATTATTTCCTGGTATAATCTAATATTTGCTAGGAATCTTCCTCATGTTCAATACTTTTTAGAACTGTAATAAATAATCCAATTCAATTTAAAAAATAATAATGTTTTCCTCCAAATTCTAATAATCCTGTGATACAATCTGTCCCCAGTTGTGGTTATATGCAGTAATTTCCTTTCCTTTTCAATTTCTTTGTCAAGTTCTTCTCTTTGTCCCATTAATTTTTTATATATAGCCTTTTGGTTCAAAGGGGTAACAGAGGGTTGGTCAGGTTTTTTAGAATTCATTGTTTCATGATATCTTTTTGAATTTATTTATTTAATGTTTCAGATCTTACTCTTCTGAAATATTACCTAAAATAACTAATGGACATCATTACCGACTGGGTCAGGTGTTTCATTTTTACATTTAAACTTGACTGGAATAAATCCCATATGGGTGTATTTTACTTTCTTTGTGGTAGAGAGACAGGTGGGGAGGAGTGTTGCCTACATATATTAAAATTGTCTGAAATAGCATGCCTATTTTCTGGAGTAAATTTTCTTCTCAAGCAGATGGGCTCTCCTTTTGAAATAAATATTTCATTACCATGGGTGTTTTCATTTATGATTTGGGGGTGTAGATGTTAGTTTTGATTGTATGTGTATCCATGCATCCTGTTTGAAAAGAACTACACAGTTTTTCTTAATAAATATATCATACACCGTGCCTCAACTTGCCCTTCCCAGCAACATCCGAACTGCTTTATAAGGAATTGATCCTTTGCTAATTTGTGTATGGTTTTTCAGGCAGGGTATTAACCAGAGTAGCCTTCCACTGCAGCTCTCCTTTCCTGACAGTCACAGCTAGAGGATGAACACATGATCATTCAGTTAGACCTAGATCTCTAGTGTGTGATGTCAGAGCAATGGTGGCCCCCACCCCAGGCGCAGGGGTGCTGACACGGCAGAGGTGGCTGCACCAAGGCAGCAGCAATGCAGTGACTCTGTCTCACCAGAGCTACCATGGGGGGAAAATTCTCTAGTTCCAGGGGTACCCATCCTTGCTTCCTAGATATTTTAAATTCTGGTTGCCTAGACTTTTACTGACTCTGTATGTTTAGTTTATTCTCTATGCTCCCCTTTAAATTTTGATCTTTTACACAAGATACCCAAAGATCATTGTATGGTTCACCACCAAGAACCTACATCAATTAAGAGAACATCCATAAGAGCAAATCCACAGGAGGCACAACACTGAGATCTTGTTGATTGGTTGGGAGAATTGGAAATCTGGCTCTGCTGGGCAAACAATATAAAATACCATCTATTTTTACTTTTAAAAAATTTAAAGTAAAAATATTCTTAAAGTGGTAATAGAATACACAATTGTTTTGTAGCTGTTGTACTTTTTCCAGCTTTTGTAGTTATGCTGTGGCAGATGAAAGATGCCTTATTTTAGGAATTATATACATAAGCATCTAGAAATGGAGGGCATCATATCTTCACCTTATTCTTAAAGAGTTCACTTAAAAATATAGACAGATGAAATAGAGGAGGAATAAAAAAAGAGGAAAGAAGGAAGGAAAGGAGGGAGGGAGGAAAAG